>CAJRST010005557.1:5898829-5947048 GCA_907169785.1 Menidia menidia | reverse complement strand
TCACAGACTTTACGCCCGGATGTTGTGAGGTATTTTAGGTGGACGTTCGTATTTTTGTGTGTTTTAAACAAGAAGCTGATGATCTGTGAGAGTACGGTTGAAATGGAAATAAAATGCAGTTTTCTTTCCCACGGTGTGTTGTGCCTTTGCTCTGAATTATTTCTTTACTTCCACTCCTATTGTTCACCTCCACACTCTTTACCTGAAGAAAACAATTAAAAAAACATGCTCTTTGAAAGCTCACCAATCCTGTTTGTGAGTCCTCTTCTGGACTATGTACCTGACTCACTCCACAAAGATTTTGTGTTTATTGAAGATGACTCACTACAACCGGAAATATTTGCGTTCTATGAGGTGGAATATTTTCTAAACAATGTTGAACACATTCAGAACTTTGAAACGCGGATGCTGCATATACTACATTTGAATAGTACCTACACTTAGCCGTTAATGACATTTCGGTGGGGTCACTTTGCATTTCAGAGGCAAAGTGACTCACGAGTGGCTGAGTTGATTAAAAGCTTCCATGTGGAATGAGGTGTTGAGTAGGAAAGGTGATGATTCAATTGAAGAAGATGAATATGAGAATAATAAGATAAGAGCAGAGAGCTTACTAAGCAGCATCGTGGGAGATCATCAGGGGACCTTCACAGCAACAATTCAATTAAATAACAGTTTAAACACCCCACCTCCCAATGGAAATTATATTTTGCTCCATCCTGAAGGAGACGCTTGCTGTGAATCTGGGGAAACACAAGGAAAAATGCCCCCAGTACTCTTTCCTCTGCCTGGAGTGGATGAAAGAAACTTGTGAAAAGGATTGAATAGCTGCTATTCTGACTCGGTGGTTGATTGATCATATTTATGAAAATACATTCCCACTTCTTATTTAATCTGTTTGTTCCTCAGGATTTTTTTAAGAATATCGATTATTATGGTTGAAGGTATCTTTTGTATGGTTTGCATTTGTAACTTGCTTTTTCTTTGGATGGTAGCTCAGACGGCCTGAGCAAAAGTGATACACGGATTTTGGCTTTTGATGAGCACCTGCGTGCTATTCTCCGGTTCTTAAAAAGCCTGTTTCAATGGCGGATTTTCCACTGCCAGAAAAGACTACAAACACTAAATGACGTCATATTCAGAGGCCACGGTGCGCCGGCGCCCCCAGCGCGCGGATTTGGGGCGGAGTGATACCTCCTCACGTTAGGTCCTCTGCGGGCGGAGAGCTGATTTGTCCGCGTGCTTTCACCTGCCAGGTAACTTTCGACTTTTACCTGTGAGAAAAGACTTCACTCAGGGCAGAAACCCGAAGCGGAGCGATGTGAAGTGACCAGAACAGAAGCAGGTATGTTGGCCGCTGAGCTCCGGCTTGTTTTTCTGCGCTTTTTTTATGTCTCGGAAGTAAATACCGAGTTGCTGAACAAGTTCTGACTTCACCTGAAACCACATTCCTCCGCAGTTGGAGCTGTGAGCCCCCGACGAGCATTTCCAAACATATTTTTGGCTAATATTAACATATTTATCATGATTCCCCCCAGTACACTATGTAATTCACTTTGACTTTATTTGGAGATTTTAGACTTCTCCATTGGCTGGTTTAATGGAGGTACAGATCAGGTGTCAGGAACACAAACATATTGTATTGAACGTTTATGGTGTGGTGTGTGAGTGGGAGGGAGGGAGGGAGGGAGGGGGTGGGGGTGGGGAGGGGTGGAGGACAAGCCCTGTGACACACCCACGATAAACAGTGAACTTTGACATTATTGTTCAGCTCAAGGTTGTCATTTCTTTGATTCTTTCCAAAGGGGATCATCCACAAATGGCTTCCAGCATCTGGTGGGAAAGCTGCTAACAGTCAGGCTTTTGAACAGAGAGGAAAAAAGAAAACATTAAAAAAAAAAAACTGAGAATGTCAGAACAAGGTGGGTTGGTGGTAGATTTAAAGGAGGTGGCGATCTTACCCTCTGGTGCCATAGCGGAGCCACAAATACAAGGAAGCAGAAAGCCACGAGACGGTAAGAGTGTCGATGGGAGAGGGGACACCACAGACGAGGAGGAGGAGGAAGAGGAGGAAATGGCAAGTTCGGCTCACCTAGAGCCGAGCACTTTGCCGTGGCCCGGAGACCTGGGCAAGAGGCACCTGCTGGAGCAGGGGGGCGACATCTCAGGGCCTGAGGAGAACGACACGGGCATCAGCGGGGGCAGCCAGGACCTGTCGGAGGACCAGGCCCAGATGGAGAGCCAGGCCAACAGCAAAGCCAGGTGGAGGGAGAGCATGCCGGAGGGGGAAAGGTGGAGGGACGACGAGATGGAGGCGCGGCGCTCCGATAAAGGAGACGGCTCGCTCGCCGACGACGAGCAGGACGACGACGATGAGGAGGAGGAGGAGGAGGAAGATGGAGAGCTGGTCCCAGAGAAACACGCTCTGGGCTTCACGCCGCTGGTGACGATCATGAACCCGGCCGGCCGAGACCCCCGCGAGGAGAGGAAGCTCCTGCCGGAGGAGGCGGCGGAGAGGGAGCCGCAGGCGGAGGCGGAGGTGCAGTTCTACCCCGAGATGGACATGCAGGACGACAGCTACAGTGAGTGTCCGGCAGAGGCCAGGGGCTTGTGAGTGGGGGAGGTGGGGGGGCAGTCCCAGCCAGAAAAAGCATCTAAGATTAGGACCTTTTTTTAGAATTATTGAAGACTATTCAAGGAATTAAATGCAATCATTTATAATAAAAGCAAACAAAAAACAAACAATGCGCCAGCTAAAGCAGGTTTGAATGAGAAGTTTTTACTGTAAACATCAGCGGAATCTAAATCATTATTGATGGATTCAGTAACTGAGCAGCTGGTAAAGTCTCTAAAGGCGATGGGCAAAAGAGTTTAAGTCCTAGAAATGACATCCTGGAAGAAGATATCTTCCATTTTAACGGGACCTTGAGACAAAACGAGTGAGCAGGCTGAGCTTCCATCCACACACAGCTCTGCTCATTGCACATCAGAATCTACCGGCGAGACTCACAGCTGGCCACAGCTGGTTCTCAGGACCGCTCCAGAGCTCTCTTTAACACTCGACACCCAATCACATTTTAGGATGAGAGGCGTTTTAAGCTCCACATCCTTTTGGCCTCCCTGTTATGAACTTTCTCCTGTATGCTCTCCCCCCCCTCAGACATGTGTGAGAATCTGTGCAGCGAGAAGCTGCGGCTGGTTCTGGCCACGCTGGCCGCGGGGCTGCTCTTCCCCCTCCTGGTGTGGGGGGGCTACGAGCTGCTGCCCTTCGACTGCCCGCTGCTGGACAGCGCCCCCCTGCGGGTGGTGTACACGCTGCGCTGCTCCTTCTTCGCCCTCACCCCCATCCTACTGGGTGAGTCGGCCGCCTCGCTCGGCGTGTCCAGTTTGAGCAGAGTGGAGCGTGGCGTGGGGGGGTTAACCTATCCCGTGCCCCCTCCAGGCGTGCTGGTGCAGGGCGTGGCCCGGCTGCGCTACGGCGCCCTGGCGCCGCTCTATCAGGGGCACCAGCTGAACAGGGAGGTGATGGTGCACGGGCACTTCGTCAACGAGTCGGTGGCCCTCTTCCTCTTCTACTTCCTGCAACTAGCCGTCATGGCCACCTACGTCAGCCAGGACCTGGTGAAGCTGGTGCCGCTGCTCAGCATCGTCTTTGTGTTCGGCAGGTACGTGTGGACACAGAGGAGAGAACGTTTAGCACGTTCAGGTTTAGTCACAAAGAATGTCGGCAGCAGCGGTCAGGGCAGGAAAAGCCGGAGAATCTTCCTCATCTAAAAGAACCTTCAGGGTGTTTCAGATGGTTTTTAACAGGAAATATAAGATTTTTATAACATCCCAAGACGTTTAAGACTGATTCACATCAGGCTGGAAAGGAAGTTCAAACTCTCCCAGTATGAACGTGTGTGTTGCTACTTAATGTAATCAGTATTTTTTGTCCTTACGCTTTGACTCAGTTGATATGAGGGAAATACGCAGAATAGATAAGAGTCATGTAAAACCAACAAATACAGCCTTGTTTTCAACCCCGCCATGTTTCTTTTCTAACTTTTAGAATTTCAGAGAAGAACTAGTTATTATTAAGAGTTTTAAATATATTTCTAATTAAACACGACCCTGTGCTACTAGAGTTAAGCTCCGGTCAGTGAGAAACCACAAACTGTCCCACTGAAGTATTTCAGCAAACCATTTACAGCTGCTGTGGGTTAATGTTTAACTTATCTGATCAATTCTGCTGTAACTGGATCCTGAACTGCTGCTGCTAAGCAAACTGTTCTGTCATATCTGTTGGTCCTCACACTCTGCTTCAAGCAGAGATTTCTTTCACATGCCACAGATCATTTGTACACTTCCACGTTCCACTTTGGAGTGAGCAATTTCACAAATTCAGACTTCTAAAAAGTCGTCTTTGATTTGAGGAACAACACACCTCCTTTAGTTCTATGATAAAAATCAAGATCCCTTTTAGTGTGAAGACAATAAAACTCAGGGATTAGATTAAAAAGAGAAAAAAACAAATCCTCTACAAGTCATCATGGGCTTTTTAAATGTCGGCTTCATGTTTTTGCTGAGGCGCCTCTGAAAGACTGAGAGGCACAATCACACCCATGAGAGGAGAAAATAAGGATGGCTTTGAAAAGGAGTCTCTAGAAAACTGTTATCATTTTGAGTCGTTAAGCGCTTCACACAAAACCACCGAAAGGCTCGCAGAAGCCGACACATGGAATGGCTCCGCTGAGAGCCCCCCCCCCCGGGTGGTCAGGCTGGCGGAGTCTGACCGTCTCTGTCTGCAGGCTCATCTACTGGCTCTGCCTCTGCCTGGGCAGCAGCGTCCGGGCCTTCGGCTTCGGATTCTCCTTCTTCCCCATTCTGGCCATGCTGGGCGCCAACTTCTACTTCGTGTGCTCGTCGGTGGGACCGGGCTCGGTGTTCGAGGTTGCTCCGCCCACCACGCCCCCCCCTCCCAGGGCACGCTGGTGGGGTTAAAGGCGGAGCCGGCAGACCCGACACAACTCCACTCCTCAGCACAAGCACGTCAGGCCTTTGGTTTGTTTGTTTTTTTTTATTTATTTTTCTTTTTATCTCAATCTGTAGATTTCAGTCCTGGTTGATTTGGAGGCCGCTGTAGGTCGGTGTGAGCTACTAAACGATAAACGGGATAAAGAAGAGCAGCCAGCACGTCCGGTTTTACAGTGCAGCCGCACAAGCTGGGGCTTTTAATCAAGAGGGCTGGTGTGGGTTTGTTTTTTGTCATGCTGGATCAGATTGGATTTCCTGTTCAGTGGCGTGTGGGCGGGGCCACACCTGTAGAGGAACAGAACAGAAAATTCATGAACTTTTGTGTGTAAGCAGTGACGCTCCAATCAGAGCTGAGTTAGCCTTATGTGCTGGTTTTCCTCACCAGGTATCAGGTAGAACTTCTGAAATGTGTTAAATGGCATCAGGAGGTCAATGGTCGCACACATAAATAAAGATTTGCTTAATGAAATGAAACACTTGTATTAAAACTGGAAAGAGCAAGAAAACTTGATTGTGATTAGATTAGAAGATCAAAGTAATCCTAGAGTCTCTCAAGAAGTATTTTGCTTTCTTTTTTTGTCTCAGGTCTGGTTTCGTTTTTCAACCGAACCGTGTCGCTTTTCTTCAGGTAACAGACCGAGAGCCACCTTTTTTAACCAAAGTAAAGCTGTAAAACCCCCAGGGTCTAAGCCGCCTGTCCACAGATCTGTGGGGCACCGCTAACATGTAAATATGAACAGTGAGGGTGCACGTGTGAAGAGCTCCCTCTGGATCACGAGCCGTTTGTGGCACCACTGAGCACCTCACAATGTAAATAGGCTAAATGCTGACTATAAACGAGTCTGGTTTCATTAAAGTGGAAAAGATTCAAACTTTTAGTAGTCGTTTAGTATTTTCTTTGCTTCCAGAGAAGTTGGTCAGATGAACCGTCTTGTGGGTGAATTCAAAGGTTGAGTCTCAAGTTGCGTGAAGCGGCGCAGAAGTTTGAAACGTCTGGACGAGAAAAACTAATTACATTTCCCTGAAACCTCCCTTTGCTGCCCGTCTCCTGACTGTGCCGCTGATCCTCCCCGGCCAACAGCGCGCAGGTTATTCCAGATGTTCCAAAACGCACCGTACCGTTTCCTGGGTTAAATATCTCGCTGCAAGCTGGAACCCGACTCCTGAAAATGAGCCTGCTCCTACACGTTTGTTTGAGAGGAAAATGTGGCTAGACGCAGGAAGTGTGGGCGCAAACGAGCCGTCGCACAAGAGGTCAGAGGTCAGCCGGAGCCCTGAGGCAGGTGGCATTTGAGTTTTGGTTATTAACGGACGTGGTCTTCATTCGGGTGGTCGAGTTCAAACTCGCCATGGAAGCATTAGATCTAGCGTTGCCATGGATACGGGGGGTGAGATTAGGGGCAGGTGTGTGGCGTGGACGGTGACGCCTTCACCCACAAGCCCCCGACTCTGAGGGAGCCTTTAGATCCAGAGGACGTCCAGGAAAGCTTGGACCTGTTTATATGAGCTGCTGAGAGCTGAAAGTTGAGCCTCTCGTTATTTCAGAATGTTTATTTTTTTTCCTCGTACCCTGAAATACACTTCAAATCCTCGTCCTGGTTATCTTTTTATTTTCCCAGGCAGTGAGCTGTGGAGATAGGAAGGGCCCAAAAGTAGTCTGAAACATATTGAAATGAGAAAGCTTCTTTAGTATTTCAACTGCAAAGCTGTATATTGACCTTTTTTTGTGTTAATTTTCTTTTTAAACAAAAGGATTGAACGTTTGCCAGTTTGAAGAACTAACAATCTAACTCAGTCAAAAGTCTAAGTGCTTATTTGAAGTCTGACTTTGACTGAGAAACCCAGTAATTCTGTTTATTTCTCCAAATGTCTCATTGACTTGGTTCAGACCAAAACTGAATATTCAAATATGTCGAAGATAAAATGGATTTAACCTCACTGCCGAGAGACGAACTTCCCGTTTCCATTAAAACATCATCCCTGTCATCTGATCTTTATCTGATCCAGTTACTCAAGAAATGTCTCACTGAACTGCATAACACGTGAGGCTGAATCATGTACCAGCTGTTTAAAAAAAAAAAAGGCTTGTTTGTTTTTTACAGGGTTTTACAATCACACAGACAAATGTTTTTTTTCCCAGTCAAATGAATATGTTTGACTAGCAAAACTGGAAAACTTTTTTTTCTTTGGACTTTCAGCTTCTGAAAAATAAACAAAAGTACATTCATACAAGAGGCCGAACTGTCATCAGTTTGTTTTCATTATGGATTTCTGTGCTCTTCATGTAAAACAGTCAGTTGAAGGCATCTTTGTTTCAGTCATCAAAGACTTTTTTTTAAATTCACAAAAGCATAAAATGCTGGGCTATTTTTGTCTACTCGTTCTTTCTTGCTGAATGATAGATATGTGGATATATATATATATATATATATGTATTGAGTCACTTCATCCAACCCAGAGGAGTCCCCCAGTTTAAGGATGACTCTTCTGTTTCCGTCCCCCCCCCCACCCCTCTCCCCCCGACAATCAGAGCTGCTCCCGTTCACATTGAACCACTCACCAGTTTCCCCCTGCTCACACCACGCCAAGACACACTAAAAATGCAACACACACTCACACACATCAGCGCTACTCTTTCTGAGGCGAATGTTTGGGGACAGACGTGTCTGCAGCCCCTCGCCGCACACGCCTATCGCTTTCAGACTTTTCCACCGCGAGGCCTGTCGTGACCTGAGGGAGAATTCCATTACACCTCCACAAAAGCTGCTCCCGAGTGGAAAATTTCAGACAAAGTGCAGAGGAGCGAGCTAAAACCTCCTGTTGTGTTTCAGACCGTCATCGTCTGACGCTGGAGCAGAATTCAGAACTTTGACAAACAAAAGAAGAAAAATGACTAAATGCCGGTTTTAAATCCATTCATTCATCCTATGATTATTTAATCTGATCTCTTTTTATATGAGCATTTTTCACGGAAGCACGATTTTGGTAAATGTTTTATTGAAATGGCGTGTTGACTAACTGACAGCAAAGCGTACCAGGATGAATTCTGTTTTTTTTAGCAGCGCAGTTTACCACTCTTTCATTTCAGGGTCTGGTGCTGCTTTCATCCACAAAAGATCACAAGAAATCAGCTGAATTTAGCCGTCTAGTTATCACCTGAATGTGTGAAATGAGGCGGCATGGCACTTGTGTAGCTGTGACAATGAGGGGGGGGGGGGGGGGGCAAACTTAAACAGCAGTGTGGATTCAAACGACGTCACCCAAGAATTTCTGCTGGTCCTCACAGTCAACCAGAAAACAAACCACAGACTCAGATCCGTTTCACTCAGTTTGTCTATTTAATATATAAAATACGGTAAAACATACGCAAAAAGGATAAGGTTTCAAGGGACTTGGATACTTTGGTACAACAAACACTTTTTTTGTAAAAGCGGTATAGAATTTCAATAACATATCAGTGCATACTTTGTATATGAAAATATACACAAATTGTATATCATTCTCAAAAAGAAAAAAGAAAACAAAAACAAGAACTTTTTTCTTTACAATAAAACCCAAAGCAGACCAGCTCGACACAATATATTAGCTATAAATTTCATCTTTAGTATTTCATATGCTACATTATTCTGAGCTGTTTGAACTCGTTTGTGACGCATGTCCTTATCATTACTGTACGTAACTTTAGCTTTGTTACCTGTATCCCATGCACTTACATGTTTCAAATTTCATGATTTACTAATTTCAGTTGTTTCCCGTTTTTTTTAAATAAATATATTATATATCTTAATTAAAACTGCAGCATTTAACTGGTATTTCCTTCATTGCATTTGCTAATACCACAAGAATTGATCGTGCAATTTTCAGCAAGTTGTTTCAGAAAAGGAAACCAGTACTGTATGTTTATGATAAAGAAGATAAAAGAAGAGAGGAAATAAAAACAGTTGGCTATCCTACACAAAATAGCAATAAAATAAGAAGCTCCATAATAATATCATCATTATAATAATAGACAATGGAACTGTCACCAGCACAAATTAATCCAAAAATAGTGAGATTCTAAAAAACATTGTACACAACAAGTAACAGGGGTGCAGGTTTTCTCATCTTGCTCATATAGATTGTCTCATGACTACACTGCTAGATTGGACAGAGAACCTTTTTGTACATGGACAAAGCTAATCGGTGTGGTGTCACATTTCAGTCAAACATCAGTGCCCACCAAAGAGTTGCCATGGAAACTAGGTTTGTAAAGGAAAAAGGAAAAAAATGGCGATGAAGTCCTTCTGTGGGCCGATGCACGTTTCTGTTTCCCTAAAGCGTGAGGCCTCGTTCAAATGCTTCAACGCTGAGGCATAAAGTCAACCGTTTGCATGCAAAGATAACCGTTTTCTGTCTCCAGTTTCTGCCCCTTCAAAAAGAGACATTTCTGACGGAACTGAGGCTTCACCACACGAGCCGACCAGGAAACAGCCAACACTAACTCACCAGAAGAATCACAACAAATCCAAACGGAACCAACCCACAAAGCCTTTAACAGTCTGGATGGACATTCTCAAAGCCAGCAGCACATCAGGGCTGCATCCACTTTACTGAGCAGGTACACAGAAACTGTTAGCAGATCCTTTTATTTTTCCACCAGGAGATTTTTAGTGTTGCTCATCAACAACTATTCCTCTGACTCTTATTGTAAATATGAATGTAAAAATCGTGAACAAAAGACTGGGAGAATAAGTGCAAATATTTAACATGAGACCAAACTTTCCAGCCCAAAGAAAAACTCAGAGATTGAGAAGGCTGTTTTTTAAACAAAACCTTCGGTCTGAATGGACTGAAGAGGTACAGCCGTTCTCTGCTCCCATTAAAGTTTAATGACGCCCGTCTGAAACTGAAGCGCTTTTTCTCAAATTTACAAAGTTTTAACCACAACGACATGGTCAACGTCATATTGACCAAAATCTGACGGGGACTTGGTGGAGCAGGCTCGGTCTGGCTTTGTGACAAAGGGATCTGGGGTCAGCTGGGACATACCCGGTCAGGGAGCCTAACGGGGGTCAGATTGTTTCCCTGAACATTTGAAAGAGAAAAAAAATGGTTGACTTTTCATGAAGTAGTTGACATTGCTGCCCAGCGTGTAGGACACAGGAATGATTCTTTGGATCTGCACAGCTCCTTTTCAGGAACCGATTAGAAGAATCCAAACCCATTTCCATCATACTGGGCCTAAGCTGTGATGTTCTTATCAAAATGGTCAGCACTTAATGCTGGCTCTGTGGGCTGTGTTGTCCTGAACAGAGCAGAGAGGCGTTTCCTCCAAAGGCCACCGCCAACCAAAGCTAAAGCGTCACATTCGCCACAGAAAGAAAAAGAGAGCCATATCTAAACACAGAAGGGAATACGTTTTCCATATTGCCACAATTCCTTTAAGGGTCAATTTTCCTCTAACGGGAGTTTGCTGGGTGTTCCAATTCTTCAGCGCGGCCGACAGAGTCGAGCGTCACCCACCTTGATTTGATCATGGCACATAACACTGCCGTCAGACCCGCCAGCCTCCAGCTGGAGCTTCTTCCTGGGTGCTGACCAGCGGCAGCGGCCCAGCGGCAGGCCCACACGCCGTCTGCACTCTGAGCGTCGTCTCAAGGAAAAAAAGGCTCGAGCAACCGAGAGGAGCTTTTCTACGATCAACAACCTGGTTCACACACGTTTACACCAACTTGAAATGGATCAGACAAAACTCATTTGTTCAGGAATATACGCAGTTCCACGACGCTGAAATCAAATTACCGACTTAATTTCAAAGAGTGAAAACGGGCATCGTGTGTGTCTGCTTAGTGTGGAAAAGATTTTACACAATACACTCAATTTAAGTGTATTTTATCTCTAGAACTACACTAAGAGTGAATGGCAGTGTCCTAACAATGATAATAATATTAATAATATTCATAATAATGACTTTACATCACCGTGTACAATTTACCTTCAGCTGTGGGGTTTAGAAATACGTGGCAAGAGAAAGATGATGACACCACGACCAAGCAGGCCTCTGTGAGTGAGACAAAGTGCGCACACCATCAACACTAGAATAAAATAGGATTACTGGAAGGAGTCCGATCGGCCGGCACCACAGGGGGCGGCCGAACTCCTGCACCGTAGCTCGCAACATATCAAATTCACACTCATATATGCAAACAGATCCACTGAGAATTAACACATTGCTTGTTTTTAGGGATACCTAGCAAAGTCTATGCAAATATATTCATATGTACATACACGTCGTTGAAGCTGAAAAGCTATTTAACTTTGTCGCCAACTTGAAGCGGTAGAAATATAGAAAATGTCTCTTCCTTTCACTTTTCCAAACACGGCAAAGAGCTAAGGGGAGATATAGAGCTGAGGAGGACATCAAAGCTTTTGTATTAGGAGTGATTTTTACATAGGGTCAGAACTTTTACTCCTGGACGACTATAGGACTTTCAAAACAGGTTTTTCAAATGCCAACAGATAAAGAACAGTCGGACTCCTAGAAGCGAATACTTCCCTACTTAAAAAAACAGAAAGGAGGCTCATAAAACTTCCTATGCATTAAACTGGGTGGCATCTACTCCTGGCGATGAGGGAAGCGACGGGCTGGATTTCTGTTGCAACAATTTCCATCCAATTTCCAGAAAAGGTGAGTTGAGGTGAGGGGGGGGGAGCCCCCGGCCAGTGAGCAAAGTGAGGGCCGACACAAAGCCTGAAGTCAGTTTTTTGTTTGTAATATTTCCACGTCAGTGCGAGTGATTGGTGTCCCTGCGCCCTGGGGGAGAGAGGCATTTGGCTTTTTTTGTTTTGTTTGTTTGTTTGTTTTATATCTTGAAGATTGGCACTCTAGCAGGGTGCTCGACTCCACGGCCGCGTAGAGCCCCCTGAGGGCCCAGCCGGCCTGGCTGAATGAGGCTCACACTCAAATGTCCTCTGACAGGTAGCTGCTCAGCCCTCCAACCTGTCCAGCTCAAGTCATTTCCATTAGTGCAGTTTTGAGGTGACTCGGGCAGAGTGGACAGCACATGATTTAAATGACGTTGGATTGTAAAGAGCAAAGTGGCGGGTCGTGTAGCAAGCGTCCCACGAGGTGGCCGAACCACCAATCACATTGCGAGCAACGTCAGAACTCGGGGAGAGGGCGCACAAAGCCTGGTGAGGGGAGCCTTTTCCCGCTGTCACCGGACTGCAAAACAAAATGGCTGAACAACTCATTCCTGCTGAAAGAAAAATCACAATACGAAGATCCGTTCAAGCAAGGAGGCTTAAAAAAAAAAAAACTATGGGGACGCAAACCCAGCTGGGAGCCACCTCCACTCACCCAGAGCGTTTCTCCTCCGCTAAGTTTTTTGGCAAAGCCTCGGATGTCCGGGAGTCGCAGCTGAGAAGTAGATTTTTGGACAGAGGCAGATGTGTGGTGGTAGTGTCACATGGCAGTGGGGGGGTGGTGGTGGTGATGGTGGTGGTGGGGGGGGGTGCTAACAATGATGTGGTTGTGTGTTGTAAGAGTCACTGAACTTCACTACTTCACTGTGGGGGCAGAGGGGGCGGCTCTATGTGACCCAGGCGTCCAGTCTCATTCGCTTTATGTTCCCCCCCTCCTGCTCTGGGTCATTGGACACCCTGAGGAGCTCGCCACTGGTGCCGCCACCACCGCCGCCTCCACCAGAGGCTCCGCCGGCAGCGCCGGTGTCGTCCCGATCGCTGCCCTCGAAGGAGCTGGCGTTGCTGCTCACGCTGTCTGCGGGCGAGCGGCCGGTGGGAGGCTCCAGACACAGCAGCGAGCCGGGGTACTGCGGCGGGGCGGTCAGGACGGCTCCCCCCGAGGTCGAGGACGGCGTGGTGGAGGATGGAGGAGGACACGGGGTGCTGCGGTCCCGGCCGGGTGAGACGGGCTCGGACTTGATGCTCACACTGGAGTTTGTGTTGACGGTTAGCATAGCGCCCTGATGGATGTTGGTCACCGGCCTGAGAACAAGGTCATGGGGGGGGAAAAAATAGCAGAAAGATGAGGGGTGGGACAAGGACAAAAATATATATATTTAAATAAAAATAACAATACAAATCGATTGACCACTTGACAAAAGCATATGATTACAAGAAAGGCCACTCAAATGAAGACAAAACCCGACATTACAGCACAGCACCGACAGAGAAAAGCCACACTCGATTATTCAACAACAGTCTTCTTTTCTGAGCCGTTTAAAAGTAGAGGTGCACCCCCCATCTGCTCCCAAAAGATCAACAGAACAGCCTTTGAAGCATGAAATGGTTTGAGTGTGACAGGGTGGTCTGCAATGAATCAGAAATGGCGTGAAGAGGCTGCAAATGAAAAACTGAACGTGACGTGGGGTTAGAGGACAGGGCGGAAACCGGAAATACGTCTCTTTCCTGTTTGACTGCAGACAGCAGCAGACATGCTTGGAGGGACGCAGCCAAAAGCGCACACAGACACACAGGAAAAAGGAAGAGTGATACAGTACCGGCCCAACCACTCATCTCTACCCAAGAGCAGGTTGGACGGAGAGCCAACACTGTGGGAAGAAAACAAAATGTTGGAGCCCAAACCAAAGGGAACAGGTGGATTAGATGGCGTGTGTGGAGAAAGGTGTGAAGCATTATTGCGGGCAAAATTTGTTTGTTTTTTCCCCCTCAAATGGCAGCAATAATGTTCTTCAGAAACACATTTTTTGCCATCAGCACACCATAAATCAGACAACACTGTTTTCTGATCTATAAAAGCAGCATGTGGAACATTTACACTGTAAAGGACAGTACACTGTTAGGACAGTGACAGTATGGTGGCCCTTAACGACCAAAATATGTTCGAAAGGCACTGCGGAAACACTGAGCACCTTGGCTCGGCTTTCCCGCCCCCTCTCACCCGCTGACTGTAAGTGGAAACACACATGCATATAAATCATGCAGTTTGTGTTTTTGAAATATTAAAAAAAAAAACATTTTGAGAATCCAAATATTCCCGTTTTTACCCGTGCCTGAGCTTGGTCTGATCAAACCTGGTTTTCATTTGTTTCAGGGCTGCCGCATTAAATAAGACTGAGGAAAAACGGCAGTCTGACTACTTGAACAAATAAGGGGCAGGACTCTTGAAGCTCTGCATACAAATGAAGCTAACATGATAGGATTGATGACATGCGGGTCAAACACGTCTGATTTAATTGATCGATTTATTTATTTCAATCTGTTCCCACTGCATGTCCCTGCGTGTTTACCCTCGGGTCAGAGGGGACTCGCCTCTAACTATATCAAGATATGACATCACACTATTCTGCAGGTCTCTGATAAGTTCAACTCTGACTTTTAAATTTATGTACAGTTTCTCCACAAAACTGAAGTTTAATGATGGTGTAACGATAACAGTAAAATGCTACCATAAAAAGCTATCTGGAATAAATCGGACGTTTCAGTCAGATGAAACAATTTTTGTTACCATAACTTTGTAAAGTTTTTGACTATTTATTCTTTGTTAACAACAAATATGCCATATGTAACACATATGTTTGTTGTATCTGAAAATATATCATCTAAATCCCTTAATAACCCCCCCCCCCGTACAGAGTAGACAAGGCCATGACATTTCACACACGCACACACTAGCAGTGGCTGTTCACCTCAGATTGGCAGCCAAACTGGACACCTGGCTAGACAGCTCGCTGCTCTGTTTATCCACACCCCACATGCTGTGGACAAGAGGAGAAAACATACTTCAAGGATCTAGCGTTCAAGTTAAAGCCAGCTGGAGCCCTCAAAATTCTGAACATATATTTAAAATAAAATAGAAAATAAAAGGCCACTGATCTAATACAAACACCTCTGGATCTGCTGTTGTCTTATTAGATTAAATCACATTTGGACAATACTGTCATTTGTACAAAATATCTGCATTTAAACACATTCAATTATGTCAGCGCGCTGTCAGAAGTTTTCACTTCCTCACAGGAAAGCTAAATCTTTTAAGACCAGAACAGTGGACCTGGTAAATGTTATACTGACACACTGACTGGAATTATTAAGAACATCTTTTAGAAAATGAGCCCTGATGTTTTTTCCTTCGTCTTTGTAATCCTGCATGGCTTAATGGCTTAAACCCACCAATGACTTCCAGGACAGGGGACACAACTCGAGCCACCAGTTGTTCCAAGCTTTGAAGTTGTGTAAGTAAACCTGACCCTGGTCTCAGCGTGGGATTTGCAGAGGAAACAAACCACTTCTTCCCTCCAACAACGTCTTGCGCTGCTCACCATTGGACAGCGAGGGAAACCGTTACTGATGTTATGACAAGGCTGAGATGGTGAGATGCTGGTGAGAGATCATTTCACTAAAGAGAGAGCATGACTTGCTTGCATTTAAGGTCATGATATGGATATCATGCAAGCAACTGGGAGGGTCATTATGTCAGCTTTGGAAATGTTATCGGTAGACTGAGAGCTGTTAGAGGAGGCTGTTGGGAGCGTCGTCCCTATCTCTGCCTTGAGGAAAAGCTCTGTTAAGAGGGTAACATTAAGAATGACACTTACACTAAGTTGCTGAGCGATGCGAGGTTCAGCTGTTGCTGCTGTTGTTGTGTTTGCTGTTGCTGCTGCGGCGGCGGTTGCTGGGATACGGCCTGCTGCTGTTGCCATGTGGACACGCTGGTGGGCAACAGGCCGCCGGGCGATGCCAGAGCGTGTAAAGCCGTGATGTCTGCGCTGGTCAGCTGGTACTCTGAGAGATGGCAAACGACACAAGAGTCTCAACAAAAAGGATCGTCTTAGTGCGATTTAGTTTGGCTCCATTTTCAGCGGAAAGAGCTTAAAACAAAGCTGTTCCCCTTCACCTGTGTTGTACACTGTGGGCATGGCAGAGAAGGGCAGCCCCTGCGCCACGAGGCTCGGTGTGGCCACAGAGACCACCGGCGTGGTGAGGCTCTGTGCCACCTGGGCTCCAGCTGCCAGCCGCTGGGCATTCTGCCACAGAGGAAGGCAAAATGTTACTAGAAAGCAGGAAGCAGCATCCAAAAGTCAGACTCATAAGGTTCATTTTGGACACAATCAATTGGACATGCTGGGAATGACAATGTGTACATGGCTGGATTCAAGATGATGTTGCACATCAAGTAAATCTCCAGACGTTGTTGATGACATGCATCCAAAACGACTTTTTCTTCCCAAGTAAGACACTCATAGAATTTCATCAAAGGCAATTTTTCCTCAGTGAGTTGTAAAAAAAAAGCTGCATTAGAAACTAAAGCTGAAACCGTAGCACTTTAAAGGTAATCCGCATCCAGAAAGGACGATAAAATAACATACGTGACGCTTTTCAATCCATGGCAGAATTTTTCCAGCGTGTGGACAAACACGACTTTGAGAGGGCAATATGACCTTTTGCATCGTTTTACAAATATGAAAAAAGACGGACCAACCACATTTTAATAAACGTGGGGGAGGAGCAGAGAACTGCTGCACAAAAACTGACTGAATTTTTTTTGTCGATCTGCATCTACTTCATCTAAAATTACAAAAACCCTCAGTTTAAATGTCATATTTTTAAAACTCTAGTGAGGACTTTCAGAGTGTTCAATAAAGACTTTAACAAAGGTCAAAAAACAAGTTCTCACTGCCAACGCTGTTCCTTACATCACAAACTAAATGTACACTGTAACACTGGAATAAATATTCACGAGGAAGATGTTTTAGTATTTGGGTTACTTAAAAGCAGATAAATGGTAAAAATGCAGTATGTTTATTTAAACTTTAAAAATGCATTAGTATGCATGAAAACTCCTGTAGCAGTCTCCTGCGTATTTACACTAACTGCAAGTAAAGTACATTCAATTTATGCAAGTAAATTCATAAATGAAACAGATCTTTTGTGACATAGTTCTTGTTTTACGTCGTGACATCTCATCCAGCATGAAGATATATTCAGTGTTTCCTCATTTCAGATGTGACAGACGTATTGCTAACCAGTAAGACCAAACTAAAGAGTAATTATATCATAGATGGAAAAAAAATCTGCTACAAAAGGCCAAAGATGTTTTAATTCTCGTTTGGAATAACGCTTGTATGAGAGGGAAGATTCAGCCTGGGCTGTGAAAACACTAAATTTAGAGAGTGAGAGGAGAAGGCCGGCGAAGAGAAGACAGATTCAATTATCTGCCTCTGAGGAAATAAGGAGGGGCGACAGGGTGAAAGTGATGAAAATTAATCACCATCCTCTGGAAAATGAGAATCTTGCCTGTCAACTATGAGAGGAATTGTAGAGGAGGGGGGTGAAAGGCAAATGCCATCAGCAAAGAGCAGCGGCCACCATTCCTCACAGGGTAAATTATTCTTAGATTTAAAACTGGGATTCCTCCAGGATAAAAAGCTCTCTTCATCATATCGTCGTTGTTTGCGTTGGTTTAATTATTTTCTGGAAGTGTGTTTCTAAAAGGTCATAATTCTCCTCATATTAAACCATCAAACAGAAGCATTTCTGAGTAATATTAAGATTAAGTAGTAATTTAATCTTTCCATGTCAAATTAAATTAAAGAACCAAAGAGTGCATCTTAAAAGACAAACGTGCAAATACACAACAGGCAAATACAAATGCAACTGAGGACAAACCTTTAAGTTACATGCCTTTAATGTAATTCCAGTTAGTTTTAAAAGGTTGTAATTGACACTTCGTCTGGTGGATGGTGAAAATGAGTGTGTGATTGTCTGTGAACACTGAACATGCTCCGTGGTGCTTTGCACCACAATGCCAAGTGAGAAGACACCCATGCTTTCAGTGGCATCGTATGTTATGATGTGGTTCAAACCTGAGGGGATCGCTCACAGACACCTCTGCAATAGCATCATGAATTTGTGCATTAAGAGATCCAAATTCTACATTATCATGATTCTGAGAGGCTAAAGAAATGCATCCATGAGCCCTGAACCACATGCAGCTGGGTGGGAAGCACAAACTCAACACCACCCCCTAAAATGTCAGTGGAGTGAGAACAATACAATAAAAACTCCTTTAGAGATCTGCATCCATGCTATAAATGAGTGGACAGCCGATGTGCCATCGACTCATGCCAGTGACTGACGTGGAGAACAATCACCTCGTTTACCAATTCCAGTTCATCCTCTGTCTGCAAAGGGTGGTAACAAAAAGGGTTACAACTCCGGAGTGAGTAAAAAAAAAACACAGAACAATCAGATTAAAGCTACCTAACTAAAGCAAACTCAACAATAAAAAAAATGTTGGCCTTTTAAAATTCAGAGTAAAATATTTTGTGATCATGTGATCAACCTAAAAATGTGGATTCTGACTGGTGGACGGTGTGGACTGATTTTTAGTACTAATGCTTAGCACACAGTCACTTTTCATGGTAAAGTCACATGTTAAATCTTTAACAAAGGGAGCATAAACTGAGCCTCAGCCAGAAATACAATTATATACAGAAACCTTAGGAAAAAAAGACAGCTAGTCCAGGCTGAGGACAGAAGACTGAAATTGAGCATTTATATAATCTCAGCAAAAAGGAAGCTGGCCTGCTGAGGTAGGGGAGAGTTTTTTTTAGTCCTCCTGCACCCCTTTTTCTGTGCTGAAGTGGATCATTCAGCTGGAATCTTTATATCACATTTAAATGTTATTATTTTGTGTGCTCGATGCATGCTTTGACCCATGCGCCCTCCCTTCTGTAAAACTGTTTATTTAAAACATTATTTCGGTTTCAAATCTCCTGACCAGTGCAGCGCTCTCATCCATAAACAGCAAACCCATCGTTTTTTGGAACGGTCTCAGTCGGTTTTTCAGTCTGGATAAGCAAATTCTGTTCTTTAGTTCAAGAAGTGGGAGAAATCACAGCTGTCTGTCAGTTGGAGCTGGCGGATTCAGAGACTCTTCCAACTCTGCCAGAGTAAATAATGAGATATTGGTTCTCAAGTGTTAAGCCGGAAAAAAAAAAGTGGCTCCCTAAAGTTCCTTAGAAGGAACAGTAAAATGGTGTCAAACAGCCCTCTAATAGACTGTTTATCTTTGGTCTAATTCCTGACTTTCATTCAATACTTCAATAATAACTCCTGCTGTTTAATGTCATCTATTCATTCCAGTCAGCGGGCAGAGACAGAAAAGTAATAGAAAAGTAACTACTATCTTATAGTTTTCTTAAGATAACCTCACATGTTAATGGGGTCGCTTTCCTGTGCTCCATTCTACCATCTCAGGCCACAGGGTTTCTTTTACTCAGGATGAGACCAATTATTCAGTAAAAACTTAAAGGACCAAAACAAGGGAGCCAGACAACCCAAGTTCAGCTTAGTTGATCTCACCATCTGCATGAGGCTCTTTCCACCTTGTGAGGTGATGACTCGGAGGTCTGGCTTGCGGCTGTTGACCATCTGGGGGCTGGGAGGTGGAGGTGGAGACTTGGCCGGAACTACTTTCCCCAGACTGTTGCCATTGGAAACGGTGAGGAGACCTGGGGAGGCCCTGGCACTGGTGTATCCATTAGCTGCAGGGAGATGGAGGTACCAATGGACAGAAATCAATAAGAAAACCAAACAGGTGAGGGCAGCGCTGTTACATAAGCCTCAAGTGGTTTCCCTTTTAAACCTTCATCTCTTTTTAAGGTTTAGAGGTGTGTTTGTGTCAAGAGAGTTAAAGTCTGCATGCTGCTTGACTGAAACGCTGAGTATAGTTAGACATTGTGATCATTCGAACCAAGAATTAAAACCAACAATATGAATACAATGAGCAGACATGAAGTAATGTCAAATTGTGACCATTACTGCCAACTGTTCCGAGGAAATGCTGTGAATCCCAAAAAATTGTGTTGGTGTTACTACCAGCATGCAAACATCAAACTGAGGTACGTTCGCAGATTGTGCAGAGGAGGAATGAATACATCCAAACAAATCAGATCACACAGGAACA
The DNA here is from genome assembly GCA_907169785.1 of Menidia menidia. Classification (NCBI taxonomy): domain Eukaryota; kingdom Metazoa; phylum Chordata; class Actinopteri; order Atheriniformes; family Atherinopsidae; genus Menidia; species Menidia menidia. The sequence goes on along the minus strand of CAJRST010005557.1, from coordinate 5,927,103 downwards.
CTTGGCGATGAAAAAGAAGAAATAGAAGCTTAGATTTTGAACAAATATAAATTACTTACAGACTGGACTCGGACATCCTCCGTTTGAATTATTTAGGTCGCCTCCAAGAAGAGCACCTAGTGATGAAAGATTAAAAGAAAAGAAATGTTTGGACTTAAGGTTAGCTGAGGTTAGACTTGGATTTAAAGATATTAAACTTTCTAAAGCATTCACTCATCATAACCCAAATTAGATTCTCAAACATCCTGATGAAACGAAATTGATATGCTTCTTCCTGCTCTATTAGAATAGTATTCACTCTTACAGGATGTTCAAATTTACCAGGAAAATAAAAACTTAATTAAAAAATATAAACTCCCCAACTTCCTTTCATAATTAAAAGTGTCAGAGAACAAATAGTAGGGAGTATCAAGCACGACTCCCAGAGGACTTAAAGAGCTTGTTATGTTTAATGTCATGGAGCCACACACAGCACGTGCTCATCGGATAACGATGAACTTAAACGTCATTGTGTCCCCGAGTTGAACACGGGAAAGAAGAGACGATACTGTAACAGAAGAAAAATCCCTGGACTGAGAATCTTTGTGTGTTTCTGCTGGTTTCTCAGAGTCTGGGGATGACTTCGGTCTCACCTGCACTGGCTGGTCGCTGTGGCAACCCAGGAGACACAGTGTTTCTCTGTAAAGCTGGTTGCTGCGGTGACAGGAGGTGGGTATCCGTGAGCGATGATGATGTGACATAGGAGGTAGTTACCAGTGCGTTGCCAGGATTACTGAACTGCAGATTGCTCTGACTGGACGCCTGGACTGTGACGGGCATGGTAAAGGTTTGGGGCGGAGCTGCTGACTGCTGCAGGGTTACAAGAGAAACTTGTCTTTAGTCCAAGCTGTGCAATCTTTCATTCATTCATTCATTGTTCAAATCGCTTGGAGCCTCTCTCAGCTGACATGGGGTGAGAGGCGGATACACCCCGGAAAGGAGACTGTGCAATCTGACAAACATGACTGGAAGAAAAAAAAGCATTTTGTCATATAAGGTTTCAGACATGAGTGCTGCATTAGGTCGAAAACAGCTATAATAACTGTATCACATAGTTGCTTTAGATGCCAAAACGCACATGTAATTTTGAAATTACTTAATAATAACTTAAAAGGAAACTACAGAGTGAGATTTTCTTATCGTATAAGCTGCCCTTATTCATTCTTTAGGTTTTGGGACAAAGAAGCTGCATTACAACAAGGAGCCAATTAACACTGATAACCCCCCGTGGGTTCAATTCAATAAGGGGTGGAAAGACGGTAATTCCAGCTTTTTGAAGATTCTCACTTCTTTTTCCAGCCTCACAGTGGGTTCTGCCAGTCACAGCACACTCATGACCAGCATATGCTGACCAGCTATCATTTGAGAGAATTTAACAAGTGATGTGGAATAGAAAACCATCATATGTAGGTGCCACCTGAAGGGGGTCAGAAGGGGGAGCCTGTGGATGTCGGAGCTGTAACAAAACACACTGATGTGTCAAAGGTATCAGCCCATCACTGAAAACCGTCTGAAAGTACTAGTGAATAAGATCTATGTTAGATCTTCTTTACAGTGTGAGAACTACGGTCAGGTGTAAGGGCATAAGAACAGACTCTGACGGTGACGATGAAAGATTTCTGCACAGAATAAAGAGGAACATCGAACCAGAAGCCGTTTCCTGTCTGCACTTTAGGCAAAACAGAGATACAATTGACAAACGTTTGCCCTGCAAGTCAACAGAAAACAACACAACAGAGTTTGACATCAGATAATACTCAGCGTCTAGCTTCGGGCACTTACTCCGTAGCGTTTGAAGAGAACATCGAGGTCCTCTGTGGTCTTACGAAATTTGTCATCATTGAGAGGACTTTGGTCAATGGAGTCTTCGCCGTCTGGCTCTGGACTGTCACAGCCATTGAAACCTTTCTTTCTCAAAGTCTGTGAATGTAAACAAGTAAGGTAATAAGGAAGCAATTAAAAAACTGGGCAGTTTTAGATAAGACAGTAAACAAATATATTTATTTCCTGCATGGACGCTGCAGTCAGAGAGGCTCACGATTGTCTGCTATTCCCAATTTCTTTAATTATCTACCACCAAATGGAAGAAATTCTTTACTTTCTTGCTGATGGATGTTTTAAATGTTGAGATACTTGCTCAAAATTTATGAAATCAAAGCCCTGAACAAAAAAGAACCACAGACCGAAATTGACTGTGAAACAATTTAAATAAAAAACAGTTAAGCTCTTAACTTGGTTAAAACAAAGATTTCTGTGATCATTAATTGACTTCTCGAGATTTCCGAAAGCTCAAGTCAAGCTGTTGTGTGACCTCTCACTTGTTCTCAAACCCTGTTGGTGTCATGATTTACCTCGATGATATCCGCATTAGTTCGGCTCTCGTGTGGCTCGTTGTACTCTGTGTATTTGAGCAAGACCTTGTCCATGTCAGTGCTGGCATACTGGAACAGCTTGTTCGCGTGGTTGAAGATGATGAGAGCAATCTCACAGTCGCACAATACACTCAGCTCGTAGGCTTTCTTCATCAAGCCAAACTTCCGCTTCGTAAACGTCACCTGAAATCAAGAAAGGGAGAACAAGCAGAGTTCTGTTAATTCATTTAGACACAATTTATTGCATGGAACTGGAATGAAAGTCTTTCTTGGTGTTACACAAAAATGGTTTAATCCAGGGGAAAAAGCGAGCCCTGAGCAGAGTTTCCAGCTTCCAGACACAACCACTGCAGCTTTCAATGAAAGCAAATGTCTTAGAGAGACCGGGTCAGTCATGTAAAAAATGACAGCGCTGTAGGAACGCTGATAGGAAAAAGACTTGGTACACTGAGAGACAAAACAGTCAGTGGTGTGATGAAAACATAATTGAACTTTTCGACTGTGCTACAAAGCTCTTTGGCAGAGCTTGGACTCATTCCTCATCCAGCACCATCATTACTGAGAAGTGGGGTGGCAGCTTCACGTGGTGAACACTTGTGAGGAGGAAAGGAAAACAACAAATAGAGCTGAAGAGGCCTGAGACCTTTCACTACCAAAACTGTGGATATTTGAGTGGGACAATAATACAATCATTGAGCATTTTCATGACCCAACTAATGGGGCGTCATTATCACTGGACCACTATTTCTTTAATTAATCCACTGGCTGATTATTCCTCTGTTACAGAAAGATGATTTTATTCTGAATGAACTCTTAAACTAACATGGTGAGTGTCCTTAAAGCACTTATTGGAAGTCATTACTTCACTGAATTCAGACACGCTGCCTCATTGTCATGAGGGGTGGCCATTAGCTCCACTTCTGGATTTAGTCAGTAAATGTTTTTCAATAAGATTTCTGAAAAATGTGGGAAAGTTTTGCATGGTTATCAATCTAATCGCTTTCCATTTTGTCATGAAAAATGTCCTAACATGATCTTCGAATCAAGAAGAGCTTGTTGACGGCATTTTCATGCAGAACGGCTGTATCCTTCTGTAAACAAGACATTAATGACTTTAAACATAAGCATGTGTATGCCTAAAGGGGGGGTTAGGTGTAAAAAGACAAAGAGCTGGCAGAAACAGAATGTACAAAATACATATAAACCTGTTTTCTTTAGGAGAAAAAAATAAACAAGTAAAATAACATAAACGTAGTCCAAACCTGAGTTACGATAATTACTGGAGAATCTTACTCCAAACACCATTCTCAGCCAGATAAAGCTCTCGGATAATTAAGTGACAGATTATCCAAATGAATCTGCATTAAAGTGTTCCTCTGTTTGGTGAATGTGTGGCATCTTCACAGGTGTGTCATTTTAATCAAAGACATGGCAGAATGCTAGTTATTACCCTTTTCACACCAGTTGCTGTGGCTGCCCCTCTTCTTTTTGGGTAATTCACACCTGTCAGATCAAGGCGGCCCAGCCCCACATCGCCGTGCCCATCCTCACATCAACCACGCATCACAAAGTCAGCTGAGCCATGACTGCACTGTTTGTTAAAGCCTCAATGCTGACTACATTTTTGTAAGCACACCAAATCAACTTTGGTTGCAGGTTCAGAAGACATCGGTGGATCAACTCTTCATCCCAGCAGCCTGACAAAGGTGACCCACTCCCAGCACTGAAGGGCCCCTGGACCAAAGTCACTTTTACACTAACAAGTTTTTTAGACAACACTAAACTTCACATAGGAAGCTGCCGTCAGGCACTGCTCACTGTTTCCTCACAGAGACAAGTTTACTGACCATAAGGAGACTGGCAGCCCCGAACAGAGATACAAAATCTATCAATTTCACCGTCTGCAGACAGCATCTCTCTGTCTGGCTGTTCAGTCCCATTGAAACAATAAAATATTATTATATTATATCAGCAAACCATCAGAAATTGGATTTGAAATGATAGCAGTATATCACATACTGTGCTGGGTAAATTCACATAAATGCATTTCCTGGCTTAAAAATCTTTGCAGAAGATCCAGTCTCATAACAAATACCCCAAAAACAACACACAGGAGTTAAGGAATGTTTAAAAAAAAGGCTATGCTTAAGAGCCTGCTTCTATTTCCAGTTATCCAATACAGCAATGAAACTATTAGCCACCTTTATGTGAGAAAATCTGGTGTGAGAGCAGCAGCAAAGATAAAACCATACTGTCTGTGCCGAACCTGAAACAAAAGTCTTTTACATGAAAGGTGAACTTCCTGCCCTTCCAGCTATGCAAAGCTGTCCATTAAATCCTTTACATCCAGCAGACCTATGAACCAGCATTACACGCAATCTCAATTTTGAGATTCAAATCGTCCAATAATCCTTTTCAAGCTCCTCGCTATAAACACAGCTGGCTGAAGGTAGGCTCCACTCTCTGTGGCCCCACAGCGGAGCTGCAGCTCATGGTGCAATATGCTTTTTACGAACATTTTATGGTGTTACTAGATGTGTACAAACCCAAGTGCTGTTTTGCTCATGGAAACCGGATGAAAACGCCACTAGTTTATCTGGATTCTTTATGATCTTCACTGATGAACAGTTCACACGGGCCTCCAATCACAAACGGTCCTAATGCTGCGCCATTATTTGCCTGGACAGCAAATATAGGATGACATATATGTCACTACTGAGAAACCTGCAGGTTTGCACTGGAGAGCATAAAGCCTCCCTTACCGACCCGGGTATCCTAATATCACTCGTTTTCTGCTGGTATTAGACTGAAGGTATTAGCTTTAGAGTGACCGCAGTGGGCATCCACACTCTCTCATCCTAGGCCACCTGAACATGTTCATAAAAGAGCTGAAAAAAGCTTTTGACTCCCCGAACGACGCATATCTAACATGATTACAAATCTGCCGGTCTTTGATGTAGTATGAAATGACTCATAAAGCTATTGTGATTTGAGTCTTTGGAGCAGATTAACCAAAGGAATAAACAGCACGGCGATTAAAATAAAACAGTCTGTTGTATAATAATGACTCACCTGCTTGTTTCTTTCGTCGGTGATCCTTTGGATCTGAATCTTTTTCCTACCCATGATGCTTTGCAGTTGTGAAGACAAATCCTGGAGTCAGTCAAGTGGAAAATGGCCTCTCTGAAGATGAGAGTGGAAGTGCAGTCCAAAAACACTCAGACACAGTCATGCATCCTGAGGAAGCGGGCGCACACACATTTCTCTGTCCACGTGTGGGAAGGCAACGCGGGCAACTCTACCCAAGAGCAGGTGCTGCGGAGACGTGTGATGTGGAGCAGTGGCAGAGGTCCTCAGTTCATGGTTATACAACAGCAAGTTGCGTGACAAATCTCCACCGCAGTCACTGCGATGGCGAGGACCTCACTTCTTCCCTGTGCGGAAGATGGGAAAAAAATTACTCTGAGTGTTTCACTCACAAGTAAAACTTCCTCCCGAGCTGGAACAGAGAAATCATAAATGCATAAACATCAAAGGGGCTTATGCATATACTAGTCCTGGACATGATTTGACCTTGTGATGGCAGTATTCTGAGGACAAGGACAGCTGTGTGCTTGATTAATCGGGGGTCACTGGCAGAGTCTGACTCTGCATCTCTGGTTAAACTCACTGGCAGCTGCTGCTGGGCCACCACACCTTCTCAACAAGCCTCCTGCTAAAAAATCCCTGTTTCCACTTGGATACGTCTCTTCGCACCCTGACAACAAAGAACCAGTTCGTGTCCATTTGTGTTCACCGGCGAGAAAACCCTCCCAAAGGGGACCCTACAGCGTCGGCTGCATCCCGGTTGTCTACTGTGACCGAGCAGTGCTGAATGTGGAGGATTTTTGTTGGCTTTGTTACAGTAAACAGAGGAGAAGGAGGTCTTTTACAGAATTGTTGGACTCATTCTTCTATTTTGTTCATATCTATAACAAAATTGTTGGAAGAGAGTTGAAATGCTGAATCTGGAATGCCTGAATCTAAAATAAAGTTGAATTTTGGAAAAAAAGTAGTTTTGCCTTCCTCTTACTTCCAACTAGCAACCGACAGCTGACTGTTTTATGCAGGCTGCATGTTTATTTACACACAGAGCAAAAAACGAAATGTGATCTGACGTGGTCACTTGAGTAGCATGTGGAGGCACATTCTGATGCCATGAGCAAATACTAAAAACAAATGGGGACGTTTACTCCTGGTTGTCACCATGGAAAGTCTTGGGTGAAAGAACCACAAGCAGACAGCTCAAAGTATGTCAGTTTACACACATTATTAAAAACCTACCAACTTAATATGCAAATGAACATACTCAGCTGCTCAGAGTAACACTCTGAGCATTTTGGCTAAGTCTGATGCTGAATATAAATCCAGAATCTGAGTGACATGAAAGCTCAGACATGCAGTAGTGTTAGATCTGATTTCAGGTATAGGTAGGTGGTCCTTAACTCCAAGTGTAGTCGTTTCCCAGCAAATATTAATATACTTCAGCTCCTTATGAGGACACCGACAATGAGCTGAGATACCTTATTAATATGGGACTTAATGTGTCATCATCAGGTCAAAGCCTGCTACACACGGCTCCTCAAACAACATCCGTCTCAAAAGCTCATAAAAACTTTCTTATTTGTAAAAATGGATAAAACATCTGTCATCTAAAAAAATAAGAATGCATCTGTGGGCTTTATTTAACTATTATGTAAAAAACCATTTTAGCACTTCGAATAAGGTTAAGAGTCTTTATATCTATCACAATTTGTAACTGATTTCACTATTTGCATGAAGGTCTGAGCAAGAAATACATAGAAAACACCACTGAAAAACAAGATAACTGCCACCGTTGGTAAAACACACCACACAACATGCTAGAGACAAAAGAAGAGACTCCATTAAATGCTACAACACATCATCTCACAAATGGAGCAGTTTAATTTCATTCTTCAATCCTAGCATTGATGAATATTTAGAAGCTAATGCACAAGAAACATTGCATCAGTTTGTCGCCTTCCTTTTGTTGCAAGGTGGCAGCTGTGAGAATAGCATCACTTCATTTATTTAGATTTTTGCTTTGAAAGGAAACCCAGAAAATAACAGCCGATGATAGAACATTTACAACCAACATTCAGATAGGAGCACACATGCACCAACATCTGCCTTCAATGAGACTGACGGCTGGTAAATTTGATAGATTTAAAAATTCAGACACTTTAAATTAAAATCCGCAATGGACAAACTCATGTCCTTAAAATAATCTCATTAGTAATCGGAAGAATGACACTGTTACTGTGCTTCCAAAAGAAGGAAGGGACTAAATATGTAAAGGAGGGAGCATGCAAACCAGTAAGCAGAGCACCACCTGCAGCTGAACACGGCTCCTATTGCAGCTGACCTACACCAGCAGCAACTTCAGCAAATGCAACATCTTTCATCTACAACAGCGCCAGCAGTCACACACACCTACAGTCAGTACACACGAAGAAAAGCAGCCTCTGAAACCCCAGCAGCCCTTCTTACACCAGACACCTCTGGGCTTTATACACACAGTGCACGTCTGCATGCACAACCAAATGACGGCTACAGGTTTAAAGTGCAGGTTTTCTTCCAAATACCAGGGTCAACGGATGAGAAAAATACGTTTTGTTACAGCAGATTTATCAAATCAGTCATTATTAAGCAGGTAATGGGACCCAGCCCACATCTCAGAGTAAAGCGTACAGGACAGCTTTGGTTTCTTAAAATGTTTGTTCTTTAAATCTCAATGTTGCCGTTCCTTTTAGTCAAATCTGTGTGTACATATATATTTTTTGCCCTGTTGACCAAACTCAAAAATGTTTAGCATTTGTTTAGCAAGTTATGGTCTAAAATTTTCCGGCCACTAACAGAATCAGCATTACTCCTTGAGTATGTTCAATATTCTGATATTATTCCAGATGATCGCCTGCATAACGACGTTTGCTTGCATGGATGCCATTCGTTAACCGACCTGTTTTTTGTCTTACGGTCTGTTTTTGGACTCATATCTTGCACTGGCCATTCATCGTCCGAAGAAAAGTCAGAAATGAGCTGTCGATCTGACAGCTGCTGGCAGCGAGGGCTCCCGGTGGACAGGGGCTGTCAATCACAACACAGACCCACTCCACAGCACAGCTTTTTCACTCTGAGTGGCTCATAATGCTGCATTGCATCAGATGTAAAACAAGTAATGAAGACTATCTGCTCTCAGGAAAATGTTCGATTTAGTTCAGAAATCAGCCACGTTTTGCATGTACATGGATAGAAAGTGACTTCTCATTTCAACCACAGGAGATCGGGCCCTTGCAGGTTTATGATGTCTCTATACGGGGTTCACATTTCAGAGGAGAGCCCATAAACATGTTTATCTCTCGGTCTGAGTGGATGACAGCTGTGGTATACAAAGTTTAAATTTCTGGGAGTGACTTATAATAACTCATGCTGAGGACGTTGGTGAATTAGTGTCTTATTTCATGGGCTCCGCATAAAGAAAAGCATCATGAGAAATGATCTCCCTGTCGATTGCCATAGTAACAGGCAAATCATCGAAGAACACAGGTCTGACTGGAAAAATGACATTAAAACCATTTTCTGTTTTTTAACTCACTCGTCCACATGAGCTCAGCTGCCAGGTGGCCTTTTTGTTAAATTTTTTCCTTCAGCCTTAATCCTCCATGTCCCTGCTTTCCTGTGGGATTGCTGTCAGGCCACATGGAACAAATGAAAGCACATGCACATGGCCAGGTTTGGAACCCACGTTCAGCATGAGATCAAACCAGAAAAAAAGGAGGTTAAGTTCACATCAAACGGGTTAATCTGACGCTGCACACCTAAATTAAATGTATTTATCAATTAATAAATTATCATTGACCTAATAACAGTTCAGGAAGTTTTTGATGCCTTTTCTACTTGCTGTAGCCAGGCTTGGTTTATTTGCGTCACATTTCTGTAACAAAGCGGGTTCTTTTCTGAGTCCAGCTTCATCCTCTGCTGAGGTGATTCACTGTATGTGCATCACCACCAACACTACTCACAGAGCAGATCAGGTATCGGCAGCTTTTTTTTTCTGCAATACCGTATATTATCTTGGTGACAGCAGCAGTTTTTAGCTGGGAGCCAGCCCTTTACTCACGGTGACTTGGCGGCAGGGTGGTTACACTCGGCACCATACATGCCAATTACTGCTCCCAGGGACAACCCTGCGTACTATGACATGCAGGAGGGCTGGCGTTAGACTTCTGCACGCATTAGCAGACCTCCAGTTCTGATAAGTATAAATGAAATGTTTATTATTCCTGGACTCGTTCCTTTGGCTGGGCTGGACTCTAAAGGCTGGTAAAATGGGCCCATTGTAGCTGAGTCAAACTGGTGCTTCTGTCAGTCCACATTAGAGACACTCCAGTGGTGAAAGGTGTGCTTTTAAAACTGATTTTGGAACCGTGCTCTTTTTTTAAAGCCCCTCAGAATATAATATTTGGAATTGGGATGTCAAGACTGGATCAGGTTTCAAGGTAAGTGATGAAGCTTCTGTGAGGACACGCAGGGCTTTAACTCCAGCTGGAGGGAGCTTCACAGACAATAAATGAGTACACGTTATGATGGATCAAATAAAGACTTCTGTCATAAGTGTTAAATATCTGTGATGGGACATCATTAAATGTCATTCTTTGTTCAAATGTCAGTTCAAAACAGCAACTTAAAGGAGATACCTTAGAAATGTTTTCAATCCTATCTTTCTACAGCTGGATGAAATTCAATCATCAAAATCTGAAGTAATCACCTCAAACACTGATGAAATGACAGTGAACTGACTGACGTTACAGCAGTAATTTGTCACTGACAGCTATATGGAACATTTGCTCTAAGAGAAAACATTTCTGTTCCATTTAGGATGCCATGCAAAAAAATCTTAGTAATAAGGTCCATTAGAAAAAAGAGAGAATGTTGAAAGCAGATTTGGAAATAATCAAATAACCATTAACCCTCCATCTATATGAAGTCTGTGGGTGGCGCCACGCTGAGGTGGGCCTTCTCATACATGTGCTGACAGCAGTGCTCAGCATCACCACAGATTATCTTCTGACTGTGGGGCACAAACATTAAACACTTACTACAACTGAGCAATACCCTACAGCTGGAGGGAAAATCATTTTCGAAAATGCCGTTCCCCTCTGACTGATTCTTCTGCCACTGTCACACAGCAATATTTATCTAGACATATACTGAGTAGATGGGGGCTCCACTGCAGGATTTCTGCCTGGCCTCCCTCTCAATCTGACGGCCCTCTGCCTGGCTGCCCCCTCATTACTGTAATTGACACGTCCCCCCCCTCCCCAAGGCGCTGATGGCTCAATTAAGAGCTGGCCGGAGGACTGATTGGACACCAAGATAACGAGGTCGCTGTTTGGTTAACAAACACACGAGTTCTGCATGCAGCTGAACCAAACTGGCACAGTAACACCCAGAAGGCAGAAAGGAATTGGTTAATAAGTCAACTGATCCATATGTGGGAAGATAAGGGAGTGCAATTGTGGTAAAGTAATACATTTGGTGGGAATGGGAGAGGGGGGGGGGGGGTCTCAATCTCTGCTAAAGATGAATAAGGGAAATCCAATTCCAATCTCCTTTCAGATTATGCAACTGCTGAATTTTCCCCAGATTAGACTGGGTGAAGTGAAGCTTGGGGAAGGCATCTGTCTGTTTTTGAGTAGTGTAATTAGTGGCAGTGACCTTTCACAGATGGGGTACTAGCCAATGAAATGCACCACAGCCTTCAGATAAATGGGCAGTGCCTTAAACTTGACTTGCAAAACAGAGTTTAAAAGAACCATAAGATCTTCAACTCCACAAGGACAATGTCGATTTGCATAAAAATCATCCAGCAAATTTGCCTGTTCCTAATAAGAAGATACAGCAGCTGTATATTCTCTATCTCTTTCTAAAGGTTTTTTATGTTGCCTGCTTTTGACTGTTCTGAGTCTAAAATGTCAAATAAATAGGTTTGCATGTTGTATCCAGGTATTGAAAATCCAACTCACTTAGACAATTGACAAAGAAAAGAAGCACACTCAGAAAGCCAACATGTGTTTTGTATGTTTGCTTTGAATTACCGCTGTTAGTAAATCATCTCTTCAGTTAACAAACCAAAATATTTAAGCAAAATGCAAGTTAAGAAAACTGGTCATTAATTAGTTATTAATGGGGTAGCTTCTGTATAGTAATATGAACAAGAAAATGGTGTTTTTTTTATAATTAATTTATATCCTTCTAAGCACTGTAGTATTCTCAAAATGGAATCATACTACACAAAAGACTAAATCCACCACATCACTTGTAAACTTCATTGAACATGTCCATTTTCAATCAAACAAACCTCCCAAAGCCACAATCTTAAGACTTCAAAACCACAAGGTTGTCTTTACCATCTCTCGTTGGTGAGAAAAATTCAACTTTCAACCATTTTGGCAATCATTGCCAGCAAAAGCAGCACCGACCAGAGAGGACCAGGTTTTGCCTCTGTTGATGTTTCAGAAGTGTTTTCCCAGACTGGTGGTGAAGTCAATGCTGTTGCTCACTGGGGTTGCACAAGCTGCAGATGGTAATATGAATCCATCTGCAGGGACGCCTCACAGCAGTGGATCACCCTGTCAAATTGCCCTACTTCTGGCCTGGCAGCTTTGGTATCTACCCTGGGATAGCAGGGGGAAAAAACATGGCTGCATAGGACAGGCACTTCACTCACCCCCCTGCTAAAGCACATTCAGTCCCCCCCCATTTGGACTTCAGGTGCTCTTTAAAAATACAGTGAGGTCCACATGAGTCCACACAAATGTCAATATCACCTTGACCAGAGCCATGTGCAACACCGGTGTTTGTTTTCTCTCGAATTCAAGCTACTTCGAAATCTCTTCACTTGAAGCAGAAGCAGGCCATTATCATTTCCCCCAGGCTCCTTTTGAAGTGAGCCCCCATGAGCTGGTTCCAACAGCTCTGAACAACAGCTCTCTTATGAGTGCAATAGATCTGTTTTCTCCTTCAGGTAAATGACATTAATGACCGTGTTAGATCTGGTATGTCCAGGCAACATGAGGTTAAAGTGACATTTTCTCTAAGCGAGGTGGGATCGGGGTCCTGGCCGTCTCCAGGATGACAGACGGAGTCTGGAGAATGATCAGGCCCTCTGACGGCAGACAGGTACCCTTCATGATCTAATCTGACATGTTGGAGGCTAATTCAGTCCGATTGAGCGCCCCAATTGAAACTAATCACATAAACTGTTACGAGACGGTGCGACCGGAGTTAATATAAAGAGCAAGAGGCAAACTAACTCTACTGTACTCGGGCCTTTTCACAATTTTCTAGTTAACGAGTCCGACCGACAGCCATTACCTTCCTTACTCTCCCCATGTAACTCGGTAAGACGAGCTGGAGTACGCACTACTTTTAATCACATTACAAGCATCCCGTTTTAAAATGTGGATTGCGTATGTATATAATATTAACCACGACAATGTTGCTTATTACTTAGTATTATTTAAATAATAAAGCCAGTCTGCACCCGTGAGGAAAAAAAGACGCAGGAAGGAAATGTATCACTCCACTTACCCTGAAATATTGCTGATAAACACCGAAATCAGGCCTGCCACCATCAGCTCCAGAGACGACCCGTGTTAATCAAGAAACTGTAATTAAAGGCGTTGAATCGACGTGTCTATTTACATAAATCGGCGGCATTTTATTCCACTTAATGTTGATGTAACTATACTATCCACCCAGGCGACACAACGTACCCAGTGTACGATCGACGTCATTGACTTTAGTCCGTGATTGATCCATTGGGAATCCAATAAGAAGCTGACATGCGGTCCTTTGGTCCAATCACAGATCAGAAACGCCTGAGGGGGCAGGACAGCGAGAGAGGACATGACGGAGGTGACGGCCATGTTCTGCAATGGTGTTTGTATCCCTCCGCCTCAGTATTTACCTTTTGCATGATTTTGCATGTGGGGAAAATGTCACTGTTGCCCCGCTGTGCCCTGCCTGTTTTCCATAAGAGAAGCCGCAAGGCCATTTGTTTTCCTGACTGTAACCACCACAGTACTGTAACATACAAATAATTACCTGTGAAGGTATTTCAAGGTTGGCTTATTGGAAAATATAGACTATCGAGAGAATATTTTTGCCAGAACTATCCCCCTTGACCGCTATGCCTCTATCGTCTGGTGAAATCTTCACGTATTTTTAAAACATATGTTTTTCTGTTGCAGCCTGTCGAAATATGTGCAGTTATATACGCCCACCGTATATACAAAAAATAATTATGATACCGATGAACAATCTAAAAAAGTAAATTTATGCAATAGAGGGCAATAAATAAAGGGCAAAGTTTTTAGTGCGAAAATCAATAAAAGCATTATAACTGAATATATTGCTATCAATAATTAAACGTATACTCCATAGATATACAATTAAATAATTCTCTACTTGATCAAAGTCAGCCCTGGGCACCCATGTTAGCCCACACATCCTCAGCAGCATGGAACTGGGTGTTGATTTATGCATTCTTTCTTTAAGTCAGTAACTGTAAAACTGTACCTTCATGCACTCACCTACCTTCAACCTTCAGCTTTTGTAGTGTGTTATCAATTATATGCATTTGAAAATTAGTTTGTCAAGTGAAATGTAAAATAAATGCAATGATGTAAAGCAGTTTTAGGGTGTAATGCCGACATTTTTTCTCATTGGTTATGGGCTGGAAATGCAGGCAATTGGTGGCCTCAGCTCTGGGACCAATTTTATTTTTTAAATCCTACTGGATGTGGGCAAGTAGTTGTTTTATATCAGTCCAAAAGCTATGGCCAAATTGTTTCCATTTCTATCACAGTATAGTCATATGGTGTTTTAATTGAATCTTTGTGAATCTCTTGATGCACATTTCCCTCTCCAGTTGAGGTTGTTTAGCTTAACTGTTCATTTACCCTGTCTTTGTGATCAATTTAGTTTTTTTATTCATTCCTTTTATGTGACCTGGGGGAAATGTTTGTCAAATTCTCTTCTCAACCCTCCATGAGGCCATTTTATATTTCCTTTTGTGCCCTTTTTGATTACAATTTTTAATTCAAATTCAAGTTCATTTGTTTTATTTTTATTTCTTGGAAAGATATCCTTCTCTAATGTCAATATAACTTCTTATCAGGGGTAGTACAACCAGGAAATCTCTTGCCGTGCCACAGTAGTGCTAACCACCACGGCACACAACAATTTTTTAAAAAGTGGCATGCTCCAAACAAAATTCAATGATAGATTAACATTTAATTCAAAGACTTTTCCTGTTTTAGTCACAGAGATGATATGTACTGTAAATGAACAAGAAACATAGCTAAGTGGTTGAAGCTTGATTGTAAATTGTTGGTACAGAGGCAACAGATATGTTAATGTTGTCATGGAGGTGCTCCATGGTCTCTTTTTATAGTTAAACAAGCAATTAAATCGTATTTTATTGCTACTAACTTGCTGCTAAAATCATTTTGTCTTTCCACTGCCTTTCTAGTCACACTCGTCCCAGTTTAAGATCATACACAGCATCAGACTCAGTGAGGACTGCAGGGAATAGAGGCTGACTGAGATGAAGCACATGACATCTTGGAAAAATGCCTCTTAAGGGAGATTTTGGCTTAGAAGCACAGTATCAAAGCCTGGCTCGATTTGTTGGATTCAAACCCATGAACTACAAAAAAGGCACAGAGATGAGTCATTGTCAGCGCTCCCAAGCACCAGCACAAAAGTGGACATCTCTGAGGTATAGATGAGAACAGTGAACCACAGAAAATGTGCAGCAGAAATGAAAAAGTTCATGTTTATGAGGATGTGGGAAAGAGAACTGTATAAGACTAACACATCAAGAGACACAGAGTAAGATTTCAGGAATCTTATGATGACCAGAAAGTTTTTTGATACAGAAAAAGTAGAAAATCTGTATCACAATTGTTGCTAGAAGCAGAGTTGTTTCATAAAATGTACAGTGATGAGGACAAAGAGATCTGACACCTCTTTGGCTTCTAAAGAAAAATACTTATCTATCTATCTATCTATCTATCTATCTATCTATCTATCTATCTATCTATCTATCTATCTATCTATCTATCTATCTATCTATCTATCTATCTACATCAGATTTTGTAGCTCAGCATCACAAATCGTAAAAAAGATCTGTTTTTATTGTGCCACTAATTTGAGCAAATACAACATCATGCAGTTTAGACTACAATTACAAACTGTACAACCGAACCACCTTGTTCACTTGTGTTACCTGAGCAAACGGGAGCATAACAAACCAATCTATTGTTTGACAAGTGTGTCTCTGTCCATATGACTGTGTAAACCTCGGGGGTCATCAGATCCCATCTGCATGCCTGATAACAAAAACAAGCCAAAGTGCACTCCATGCAGGTCTGTCCCACTTTGCTGCCCACGCACACTTCACACTACCTCCCACACACACTCCACGCTGCCATCACGCTACTCTTTTACAATCTCATTTTTTTTCATTAGAGACCAGAGCTTCTTGTTACTGTTTGTGTTCACAAAGAGGTAGTCTCATATTGGATACTTTTTAGATTGGATTTCTGCATAGACTTAAGAGAGTTTGTTTTTGGCTCTCTATCTTTCAAGCAGACATGTGACAGTTACATAAAATACTTGTCAGCCAGCTGCTTTGTGAGACTTCACTTAACATCATACTTGCATGCCTGTTTTCTCAGCATTTAACAAGTGTAATAATATTATGGCATTTCAGTTGCTATGACAAACAAAAACTAGCATTCAGTGCACTATAAGGGTTATAAAGGGAGGTCTGACTTTATACTAGAGGTTAGCAATAAAGAACAGAGCTTCACTGCAAACATCTAAAGGTTAGATTGCTGCCCAACCAAATGCAGGTGTGTGATCACCCCGCTAAATGGTTCTTTGTGCTATGTTTTCCTATCTATGTAGCTTTTAAAACAAAAAAGTGCTTTATAGTGATGTGCTTTGACGATGGTTGTTCTAAATGTTTTACATGCATGCTCTCAAAATGAATCCCAAAAGGGGCCTCATGTCAGGTCAAAAAGTTTTTTGTTTTTTTTCATTATAAAAGAAGATTCTGAATAACTATCCAGCATATTAATGTGAGTCAGTGATGATCCAATTCCACAATTAAACATTGAATACAGTTCCTGAAGTTTCACTCAATCTCATCTTTTACAACTTCAACAAAAGAAGCAAAAGGAACCCCCAGAGAGAATGACCTATAAGAAGTGGCACACTTGAGACGTTTGCCTTCAAGAAGACTAGTTTTTTTTTGCGTGTTTTTTTTTCTGTAGCAGCTGAGTCTCAGTTCCTGTTTTGGAGGTTTTCAGCCATTCTTCTTGTAAATAGGCTCCTTGTTCATTGAAGGTTTTAGGCCATCCAGTTTGCTCTGCTTGTTAGAGGTCTATTCCCACATTTTCATTTACGTATATGGAAACTTTGAAATCATATTATATATACACCTCACAACAACTAAACAAATACACCTCACCAGTCAAAATGGTATCCAAGCATATATCCAAACAGCAATATATTCTCATAAAACATTCATGTTATGCTCATTAGGATTTTCTATTGCATTTAATACTTTGGATCATTATCCAAAATCCCTCTTTTCTACATTATTATGTTCCAATGTGACATTTGCATTTCGGTCTTCATACTAAACCTATTATGCAGATTCTTTATGTGAGGGATTATTAATACCATGAATGAAAAATGTGTGCTGGTGTGACTGCACAGGACCAATCCAGAATCTGCTCATGCCCTTCAACCCAACTTTCAGCATGGAAAATAGGGCTTAACAAAAGATTCCAAAAACTGTTGTTAATCCCAGGACCTGAAATATGATACACGATATATCTTCAGATAAATTAGGATTATATCAACATGCAGTGATGTTTGCCCAGGCTTCATTCAGTCCATTAGATCCAACAACAATACAATCGTTGGCCTGGTGGAGCAGCATATCACCACTAATCAATAAGCCCCAGTCTGCGTGCAACACACAAAACATCCACACGATGGCATCAATAGAAAGGAAAAGATTCATCTGGGGTCGTTTCCCGTATCTGCTTCCATCGTGCAGCAGGCAAACAAGTTCACCAGCAACGATCCAAGTGTTGGTTAACATTTCTAAATGTTCACAAAGTAAAAGCTTCTTCAGACATGACAGGCTTGCCAGCAATTTGTCTGTAAACTCGAGGTGGCGCTAAAGGAGTGATGATCAAAATCAACCAGAGCAATGCCAGCCTTCAAGTAGCCTAATAATTCAATTTCACTGTATTTATTAAATTCATTTGGGCACATAGGGCAACTCCATTTTTTAAATCTAAAAATGAAAAATGACAGCTAACAATGAACACGTTTTTTCTTAAAGATCACTGACTGTTGATGATTTTGGGTCTTTTCCAATGTTTGTCGTTCTGATATTTTGTCAAAGAAAATATAAGTAAATTCCACGTGGGAGATAAGAGTATGGGCTGAGTGTCTTTTACTTAATAAGAACAAAAACACAAATAAACAGGAAAACTATTATTGCAAAATCCCAAACAATCGAAAGTATTAAGTCTGAACTTTATTGGACGGTCTTACACAGATTTAAAAGCGGAAAAACAGTTCTGCCCTTCACTGGCAAAGAGTTATTCACCGGGTTTTGTTTTAAAGTAATTTAACCGATTGAAGATCAATTTCAAAATAATAACCACCCGAAATTACATTTGAACTCTGTAATCCTAGAAAAACATCGCGACGAGAGTCCTTCAAAACAAATGTGTTTGTGAACTATTCCAAATGGTGCAGTTTGACATGTGCTATCTGACTAAGTCCATAAAAACAGGTGTTCTGAATTCATAATAAATCATCTCCATCTACAGGTGATCATGTTGTTCAGGTGCGCAAAAATAGCCTAGATTTCCAGATACCTGTCTGTGTTCATTTCCAGTTTTTTGCCTTTCGACAATAAAGGGATAGCTGCATTTTTTCAATGTGAAATGAAATGGAGAGTTTGATTCTTCCTCGTGTTAACAGCTTAATATCATTTAAGACGGAGCTCATGCGTTCAGTGTTGCTATTAAAGAAAATGTGCTCTCAGTTTGTTTATTCGATCAACTTTGCAATGACTCAGTAAAAAACCATAATGATTATTTTACTGCTATGAATCATTAGATTAAAAAAAAAGACTTTAAAACGGTCCAATGGTTAAGACATTTGTTGCTCCACTTTCACAAATTCAATCATTACTTACTATTAATGTCTGGGACTGAAGCCGTGCAGGATGGTAATAATACGGTTAATTATATTTATCTGCCTTCACTTCAGCCTGCAGGTTCAAGCAGCCAACACTACCTAAATACACTGGTTTATCAGAGATAAGAGTGCTGGAAAACTTGAAAATGATTTAAAAATGGTTATAAAAATAATCACAGACCAGAAAAGTCAATTAAAAACAGAGAATTTTGGATTAGTTTGAGTGGATTGCAATTTCAGTATTTCACTGCTTATTTGCTGTATGTTGGTCCTATTGATTAAGTCGTGGTTGTCAATGTTCCTTCTTTTAACAATCAACTTTTGTCGCGCACACACACACACACACACTCGAATATTTACGATGTGCCAAATTAAGCTTTGGTGTGTTCCAAATTCACGCTTAGATAAATAATTTTCTAAATGAATGGAGAAAGAATTGAGCTGGTAAATTGGGAAAAGATATAATTATAGTCAAGACAAGCAATGATTTTTGTATCCTTTTGAAATCACATGCTGTCCTATTGTTTTCAGAAAACGTTGCAGGCTAGATTTAAATGTTTAGCAACTCAAGAAGTCTTCTTAGTCCAGAAGATGATAGAGCTGATCTGGTCCTTTTCAAAGAGTGCCATCTCAGTTCATTCAAGCATCCAAACTGCTTCACACCGCACACAAAAGAGGGTTTGTGCCATCAGATTATTTATAGATTCTTCACAGTGAACTGCAGAACTGCATTTTCCTTCATAGTATTTTTTTTTAGCTTTTCTTTCACTTTTACAATATGACATAACACGTACTTCCAAAATACAAAAGCAAACCATTTAAAACATTTAAGCTATTTCAAATTCTTGCAATGTCTCTGACTTTGTTCCCACAATTTTCTGTGTTAATTTATTATACGCCACCATGTCTCATTAAGCTCTTATTCAAATGAATAGGAGCCCATTTGAATATTGGCGCGACGGGGGAGTCAAAGGGTGCAGTCTGAAACCAAGAATGCGTGCCCACGAACAAACTCTGTATCGTTGTGGGCAAGAAAAACTATTACAAGTCATATTTACAGTACTAAAGGGCAGGGCGTTGCGCACACAAGCTGTAATTTTCACCTTTCGTGATAGTCAGCGTGCGTAAAATCTGGTTTATCCGCCTCTTCCCTGCTCATTGAGGCGCAACACGGGGTCTGAACTTGGCTTCAGAAATACAATAGAGCGACGGTAAAAATGGTCCATTGCTGTCAGGAGTTCTGTGGCACAGTTTGACCCAAAACCAGCCAAAACACTGCCCCTCCTCCCGAAACCGAGCTTCTAAAGTTGTTGAATTTGGCTTCTGCTGCCTGGCCACAGAGGCCGTTTCCATGGCAGGTCAGCTAATTGCTATCAGTTATTTTGCCATTAAAAATGACATTTCCTGCTGAATGTTGACACACACATTTTACCAAGCCCACTTTAATATTTACAAAGTTAGAGCAGAGTTAAAGCCACTCTGATAGAATCCAAACTTTTCTGATTTTAACGTTGAGTTAAAAGCTGTTATGCACCCAAAAGAAACAACATTTCATAGTTAGTTCTCCTGGTTTATATTAACATCTCACATTCGAACTCAGGCTCGTCTTTTCTGGATACAAACGCATTCATATTCCCTCCACTCTCCAAAGCTTTAACCCTGGAAAATGTTATTTCTATACCAAGTCACAGTTACTGTCCACACTTCCTCGCGTTCTTGTTATTCTAAGGCTCTCTGTTATTTTTGGACAGTAGAAAACTGACATTACTCGACTTTTATACATATTCAAAATGGCCATTCCCACGGTTTTGGGCTCGAATCTAATCAGACTGTAACAACACCAGCACAATGCTGTCTTTTAGCACCGCAAAGCATCATAAATTAGCCACGTTTCTCTCCGATACTTTTCAGGATTTAAAAGAGCATCCGCGCTTTGGGGGGTTTCCTGGCAACCAGGCGCGCGCTGGTATTGTTGCGTGCGCGCCACAGTGCGCGGCGCTTCCTTAAACCTGTTGGTGGACTGCACTTGGCTTGGTGATAAACCTGAATTATATCCTCAAAGCTCCGTAAATAGGTCTGGACCCGTGCTGCAGAGCGCCGGACTGCAGGAGCTTCTCACGGCGTGACTGCGCACCACAACCACACATCTGCAACACGACCAGCCTTTGGTGAAGCCAAGAAGGAAGTCAGATGGTAGCGATTTAGTCAAATAGGTATAAACAAGTAAATTAAACGTTTTCCATTAGGGTACTTTGACTGCTGAATTAAAGTAATAGTTTCTAGGGGGAGAACACGTGTTAACGCTGATAGTGCAGATGCTGAGTGCATCTAGGATGTGCAGACACACTGATACACCCAACAAAAGTCTTTAAGAGGATTCTGATCATTCAAAATACCATAATGATATTAACCAAGCAGCTCTCGCAATCTAAAAGTCTCAGGCGCAGAAAACGCACCAGCAGGGACCAATGCAAATACACAACTTTCCATTTTTAAAGTGTAATTATTCTCACTACAGTTAACCTATTGCACTGCCTCTGTATTAGCTTTAAGGCCCTCAAATTACACAGCAATGTCTGCGGGCCATAGGTATTCTGAGGAAAGACGATGATGTAAAATATAAGAAACATGGGAGCACTAACAACTAAAAAATAGGCAGAAGCAAGCTGACGTACACCTGTTCTTCGCTATATAGGAGCAGCTTGTAGTATTTCGTTTAGCAAGGAGGGCTGATAGGAAACATATGAACACACGCGCACACAGAGGGATGCTGGTTGATGGATGTAATGGTGCACTTCTACATGCGTCTGTTGGGGGGCGTGAGAGGCGCTCCTATAGGTCCGTATTCTAATTGCATCTTTCATCTTGCATAATATAAAACATCTCGAAGGGTGGGAACAGTGTTACCTCACTGATTCACGAGGGGGTGGGTCTTGGACGCCGTATATGATTTTGAACAAATGAGAGGTTAAGCCATTTGGAGACAACGGTGGTGGAGATGTAGCGTTTGGGGTGGACAGCCCCAACTCCCCTGTTTGCTGAGGGGAGACCGGGCTGTGGACGTGGAGGACAGCAGGGGGACGACATGCCGGAGAAAAAAACAACGGGACCCGTTTGATTCGAAAAAAATGGACGGTCCCGGCGGGACGTCACGCGCCGTCGCCACAAAGCTCCATACGCTGCTAGTGAACGCGCTCATTTGGCTCCCAGCATGCCGCACGGCCGGAGGGACCACCGCTCACCAGGAGCTCTCCGTGCCCCGCGCAGCCCATCCTGGTGCACCCGAAGAGGAGAAAGTAAGACCCATGTTTATCATTCTGGATGATATTTGTTATGCTGTGAAGGAGGTTAAAGAAAAGGCGACAGCCCCCGAGAGGCGCAGTCTGCCAGCCCAGGCGGGTCTTAGTGTAAAACACTGGATCATGTGTTTGTGGAGTAGGTTTCGTTTTACAGGCCAAGCAAGAGCTCAGACTTAATCTGCTCTGCATATTCATAAAGTGAAGCTTGTTTCTTTACAGGCGAGTTTAAGATGCAGGCATGGTGCGCAAAGACATAAAGGCTCAAAGCTCGTGAGGCAACGGCAGAGATGTGCAGTTTCACTTGTGGCTGTAAACACTTTTGCCTGGAGAGGATTAACATTTCAGCACTTGGCCCCTAAACAAAGAATAGTTTTCACCCAGCTTTAGTGGAGACGTTAACAGCAATGTTGTGCGCCACAGAATAGGAACCTCCTAAATTCCTCCTTCACTTCCACCCTTCATGTTATTTAGCCCATCTTTTACAAGCATCCCCCAAAATACCACTCTGAAGAGAATGACAGAGTTAGTTTAGATCCCACATTTGCGGTCAATGGCCTAATAATGAGTGCTCAATCCACGTTTGAACCTTAATCTTTCCAGTGATGCTGACCCTGGATCAAACATATGCTTTGTTGTTATAGTCCAAAGTATTACATAAGTTTATGGTGTGCCATTGTCTCCAGTCAAAAAGACAAATGCACACTTCCTCCTCGCTCGTTATGGATTTTGGGACATTTTGATCAGAGGTGCCCACCGGCCTGTGTTTGTGTTGGCCTGCCCAGGGCCGGTGCAGCCCTTCACTGTTTGACCCGTTTCTTCTTAATAGTTACCGTAATAAAACAAGTAAACCAGATGGGCAGGCATCAAAACGGGGCAAAAGGTGATTATTGTTTGTGAACGTAGCAGTGGGCACGGCTCCAACATGACTTCCTGCGGGCTGGATTACAGCAGGAGGCCGGGGCAGCACTGTGCGCTGGAGCTCTTACATAAGGCCAGCTTAATCTCTCTAAGAGGTGATCAGCTCCTCTCTTATGCACATTTTTGCCCTCCTACTTTTAACCTGTTTTTGTCACAATACGTAATATTTTCTTGAAATAAGAGTTTTGGAGAGAAAGTGGGGAATACCTATAAACCGAGGCTCTTGGAGGACGCCAGAGAGGTTCCACCCTACTGACCCGCTTAGGGCCTTGTCTGCGATCCTTCGGTGGTTCACACCATCACCGGTATCGTGTGTTGCTGTCTTGTCACTTGTCTATGATGGGTGACGTCACGCAACACCTATCCCAAAAAGAAGACCTGAACGAGGACTGTAGTAAACCTGCTCTCAGGCTGGAGTGAAACCTGGAGGGAAAACGAAAATATATTGACCTCTCTAATGAAATCGATCTCAAATAATAGTTCAAAGATAGAAATGGGTCACTATTGAAAAGTCAGGTAGGCCTGATGGCAGCTGAGCCTGCGTTGGGATGCACCGCCAGTCCACATTTTGAGATGGCTGAATGCAGCTGCGTTCGGAGGCTCGCTGCTGCAGAGTCAGTGTTCAGGTGCAGGACTCCCCTGAGCAGCACAAACTAGTCGAGTTTGGAGCTTTGAGCAAACCATTTTCCCGATTCTTCCCATAAAGCGATTTCCAGACACATCCTAAACTCACGTGGGTGACTGTTGATTATTGTAGATGATCCGTAATGGTCATTTAAGCCGTCTGATCTAATTTGCCATCATTTTTGTTTTCGTAGATGCACCAGAAACGACGCTGAAGGCTTCCTCCAAATTCCAGGTGAATATCCACACAACGACTCAACATGTTGCTTTCCAGGAAAAAAGGACGAGATCAGGCTGAGGATCTCTATCTCTCTTCCACCTGAACCATGCACAGCTGCACGTCTGGGACTACGTGATTATTTCTGGAAATCATTGTTAAATCCTTTCGGGGTCGTTTGACGACGCTTAAATTTTGTTGCCATCATTTACAGTCGCTTTTTTATGATCCCAAAAATCTATTAGAGGAGGCAAAATCAGCTGTATTACTGCCACGTTACTTTGAACAGAAACTTCAGAGTAATTTCCCTGCGGGGACTCGAGGGTCAGCCTTTTATTTCTTATTTTTAATCCGTTTCACTGGTGTCTGAATTGTTTGAAATAATCAGATAGTCAGATGCAAAGGTTAAAGGAGCAGAGACAAAGATTTGTATTTAAAGTTGAGTCAAGAAAGAAGTGCTCATTATTGCACGAGTCCTGAGTGGAAATAAATAATCAGCACCTGAGAGTCTGAGCAACACAAATAAACGGTTAATTGAAAAAGAGAAAACATTTTGAATAATAGAAACGTATCTATAAGTTAGAGGACAAATACAATAATTTGGTCAAATATTATTAATGATTCTGGTATCCACTGCAGAAAACTGGAATTTCAACTTGGAAAAAATACTGTTCTCCGTCTTGATACACTTATCACATCGTGGAATTTGATTCGACTCATTACATGTCTCGTGTCTCCACACCACCATCCAGTTCGACAAATACACAAAAGGAGGAGAAAATAAACAATGTTTTTTTAAATAATTTTAGAAATGAGGGATGCTATTTATATGGGCGTTCACGGAAATCCTTACGTCGTGTCACGGCCTCCAGACGTAAAGTAGCACCTCCACTCGTTTGTGTTTCTGGCGAAAATCCAAAGCCTCATTACGGTGGAGCTTTCAGGAAGCAGCTGCAGAGCTAAATCTGAAGCATGCTTTCCAATGTGCGGTGTATCTTTGTCTTTGATTTAGTTTTTCTTTTGTCTCGAAAGGTTTCTGTTTGTTCAGGGTTGTGTGTTTTTACCGAGTCTGATGTGAGGATAAGAGCAGTATTCCGTTTTCACGATGCCGCATGAAAAACATCCTCTCCTTAATGACATGTTTGAGTGTGTGTGTGCTTATTAATTAGGCGATGGGAGTGACGTCACTGCCTTTTATTGCTAAAAGCCAATTAAGGGGGAAACAATCATGAATGAAAGAGAAAAAGTCTTATTTTCGAACAGACACTTCACATATTGTATTTTTAGCACTGATATAACATCTTTTCCCGTAAATCATCAAGGGTTTTCAATTCTGCACGAATTTTGATAACCAAAACTCTTTAACTGCAAAAAACAAAAAACAAAACAAAAAAAAACACCACATATCTGACACCCTCATCCCTCCAAATAATAAAAATGCACCTACAGCTGTCCCTAAAATGGACTAAATATGAGTGCACATTTTTGTAATATTTTCTTTAAAAAATGTACATGTATTTTAGCTCTTTGTGAACTTAAACATATCTTTAAACAAAATAGAAAATTAAATCCTCTTTTAAGTTCCTGCACAGGACTGAAGATCTCTGGCTGATTTTGGACATTGTCTGAATAATAATAATTTCAAAAACTCTTCAGAAATCACCTAAAATTTCCATAATTAGAATGTAGATTTAAGCATGTATATATTGTGTCAGTATTTGATATATTCAACTTCTATCAATTTTCTGGATTATATTTCTCTGCTAATTTTTGTTTTTTGACAGAGACATCTGTGCAAGTTCTCCTCAGTGTTGCTGCATTAGATTTTGACACAATAAATATACATTTGATCTGTTTCTGATGCCTTTAGTTTGTAAAACGGTTAACAACGATGTTTTCCTTTTAAATTCTTAAAGATTAATTCATATTTCACTTCTATAAAATAGAAACAGAAAAAACAAATTTACCAGCTGAATATAATGGCAGCATCCTCCTGTGAATCTTTAGTCATGCCTGTTTCTCATACCATTTTATCACCATGCAATCAGTCATCTGTGTTAACAATTCCCATAAACAGTATGAATATTGTCATCTTAATTTCCAGTTCTGGAATGTGCGCTAAACCATGGGCAGGGTGAATTAGTTTTGCTCTGGTGAATTAGCTCATGATGCATTTGTTTGCCCTTGCAGGTGTAAAGAGGTTGTGTTTTCATGCCAGAGGGCTGCATTTGCAGGCCTGAGGGGTTGTCTGTTATCTTTGGTTATCTAGCTGTATGAGTGACGTACATTCTTCATAAAGCTAGATAACCGAAAGTAACAAGAATCCCATTACACGCCTGCGTGGGAAATAGAAAACAACAGAGTGAAAAGAAAAAAAAGAAAGAAAGGACACATGGACTGGAGGTGGACGATGGATGCTGCTAACCAATAACATGAAGGTATGATGCTGTGTTACATAAGTGCTCCTTTTTCCAAGAGGGGAGGGAGTGTGGTGTGTCAGGGGACATGTGTGTATGCATGCAATGAGATAAAAAAATAATTAACACATTATTTGGGAGTAAAGAGGGAACTTATAAAGCATGTTTGTTGTCAATATAGTCCTGCTTCAGTAATGGAGACCCTGTGCTGCAATCCTTATTTTTGTGGGTGTGCATGGGAGAATTTCTCCATTCTGGCTAAATTCAAGTAAGGATCATTAGCTTATTGGCAAAGATGATTTAATTTTTCCCCTTTTCAAATAAGCAAAGTTAAGCTGATGACTGATTAATTTGTACCCTCTTGTAAAATGCAAGCTTACAAGTTTACCTCCATAAAATTAATTTGACTGAAATCTTCTGATATCCTCCTGAAATCCTACATAGTATTGCTTTTACTAAAATATGATGTTTTATGGCTCTAACAAACCAGTTTTTACACTTATTTTAAACACTTTTGAGTTTATGCAGAAAGTGATGATGTGGAGTTAAAGATCAAACATTTCTGGCTTTCATCCTGTGGCAAAAGCTACACAAACATACATGCTCAGACACTAACAAAACTATGAGTCAAATTCAGGGTTTATGTTCAGATTAGGTTTTTCTCATTTTTATGTTTCAGATAATGTATGTAAAGAGCAGTAGATTTGATGAGATGATGATGATGTGTGTGTGCTTGACTTAGATTAGCAAGGCTTGCCTGAAAATATAGTGGCAAAATCAAGGTATCACTGTGCCGCAATTTACAGAGTGGAAGACATTTAATGTAGTTTGCCACTTATGAATCAATGCTGGAAATTTTCGGGCCCTCCGCATATCAACACCACCAAAGCCAGATAAAGGGCTAGGATCTATAGGTTTCTCTCTTGTGTGTAAGCCAGGCCCCCCGCCCCTACAGAACTTTTAGTCAACACATACATCAGAGCTCTTAACATTCAGACACCTGCTTAATTGCTCGACTCTGGGGCAGATTCACACATCTTCCAGGCTCTCTCACATTATACCCATCTTATACATGCATATGGGCATTTTTAAGCATGAATATAAATCTACACTCATGAGCATTTGGTTTCACTTATGCTACCCTTCAGAAAGGCTGATAATGAGACTGCAGCTCTTCTGGGGTTTCAGAGAGCACGTCCTGCAGAGGCAGAGGTGGAGACAATACAGAGACCACCCCAAGAGGCAATTAGCAGCAATTTACCGTCATTTGGAGCATCTCCATTCCAGTTGAAACTATTTTGCCAGTTTGATTTGGTGCCACTGCTGCTAAAGCAACAAACCATGCCACATGCCACGACGCAGCCTCTTAGCATGCATGTTGGTCTTCTCACCCCCTCTCTCTTTTAAGTAAAACACCCAGGAGCTCAAAATCCTTAAAAAACAACTAAATTTCCTCTAAGAGCTCATAGCCTCCATCAAGATTCAATTTAAAACAAGATGAACTGTTGTATCTAATCTCACGACCCTATAGAATTACCCGTTAGGCACATTTTGTGCATCATTTATCTTATATTGAGCCTATAGCTTTTCATTTTGAAGTCTTATGACAGTTAAGATCTCTACCTGATCAGTGTCTATACAATTTTTATACAGTGTGTCTGAAATTAAAGCATTAAGATTGATCCAGTTTACTTGGTCAAACAAAGGGCGCCTATGCCTTAATGAAGCAGGTTATGATCTAGTTTATGTTGGACACATGCCTCAAAATGACACTGTAGTTTCTCCACCACCTCTCTCCAATGCCCCCCCACCCCATTCATTTAATTTCATTCTTTCAGTTTTTTCCCCAGCTTGGATTCTCAGATGGTTGCTTCTGATTTGTATGCATTTGCATAATGAATGTCATTTGCATGCTCAGGGGCAGACCATACCATGAGGACAGCTGTGTTGGCTGTTTGTGTGTTCATGCATGGGCACACGTGTGTGTGTGTGTGTGTGTGTGTGTGTGTGTGTGTGTGTGTGTGTG
>CAJRST010005557.1:5693476-5898819 GCA_907169785.1 Menidia menidia | reverse complement strand
GTGTGTGTGTGTGTGTGTGTGTGTGTGTGTGTGTGTGTGTGTGTGTGTGGTGTTTAAAGAGCTAGTAAAAAATATTTTAATTTGAAAACACAAAGTGTTTTCCGTCTTCCAACAAAGACCTTGTTCTTCCTCTGTCATATATGTTTGTGTGAGTCTTTGTGTGTGGGAGAGTTCCTCCTGTATGAGTGGTGCATGTAGGGCAGCAATATGACGATCATGCCTCTTGCACCCTCCCTGCCTCTTTCGCCTGTCTTCGTAACCGTTCAGTAATGCACCAACTAGAAGAATGAAAATAAGAGAGTCCCTCCTCAATCCCATAATCCTCCTCTTCTCCACCCCTCCCTTGCCAGTTTGTCCTCTTCTACTGCACGGCGAGTCACAGTCCTGCCACCATCTTAGGTGTTAAGACTGGCACAAAATGGCAGCTGAACGTGGACAGCCAGTGCTGCGCCTTCCCCCACTTCACGTTGGCCGCCTTCCTTTCCACGCCATTCGTTGCCTTGAGACAGTGTTAATTACTGCCAGTGTGTTAATTGTAGAGATCGCCCCAAGAGACATGCAGGAAGGGATGAGATAGGAGGAAACCGTGGAGCCAGCGGCTTCCGAGTATCGACGAAGTGGCATTTTTAAGGGCAGCTGCATCTTTTTACGCTATGCCCATCATCACGCTGCTAACCATCTCAGTATTTAGTGCAGATGCTCGGAAAAACTATCCGCCTCTGCAGCGTTAATTAGATTATTTCAGTGTTTTTAATTACAAAGAATTCCAATTTGCACTACTGGCGGTAGTTTTGCATGTTGAACATCCACACTGTTTTTATGCCGCGTGCAGGCAGTTTTACTGGAGGTGGAGAAAAGTCGTCGTGCTCCCACACATGCATGAAGAGCCACAATTAGCAAAAAAGCATCGTTAATAAATCTCTACTTGTTTTCCGACCTAATGATTTTCTTGCAGTTCCTTTTTTTTGCTCAAACACGTCATTGTTTATTTTTGGTGATGCGGTATCATGAACAGATTAAGATTTCTGAAATGCATCCAGATACTAGTGAGACTTACACTAGAACATTAAGTCACATATTGCTTTGCGGACATGTAACAACCAATTATGTTGTTTTTTTTTAGGAAACCTGAGAAACGTCTCAGTTTTCAGACTGCTGTCAGTGTATGTGTGTGTGTGTATTTGTTGTCAAGATTATTTGGCCACATCACATCATTTCTAAATCGTAGGAGCATATATACTTTGAGCCTTAAATAAGCTTAAATAATACCACAGGATTTTCATGATTTTGTGTATTTTCCGCTGTGAAGTGAACCTGTTTAATCAATGTCTTGGGCCTCATTTTTGGGTTTTACAATTCTTTAGCTGGCTTGTTGCCTCTTGGATCATTTGGCGTAATTTAACTTGCATTCGTTGCTTAAAAGGCTTAAAAGCATTTAACTGAAAATAATCAATACTTTGAATAAAGTGACCCTTGTGTTACTTTTCTGATTTAGTTCTGAGCAATTAAAAAATTGAAGTGAAAAAAATATAACTGCAAACTATCATTTAATCTCACAAGAGAAATTCACTTTTCTTGTTGACTGAGCTCATAACAGCTGCTGAGAAATGCATCTATATGTGATGAGAAACCATGGTGAGGGAAAGAGTGGGGGGGGCGGGCAGACAAGGAAAGGGAGACTGCGACAGTGAGATCTCAATAGTGAGAGGCCTTCTTTGTGTTTCTGTGTGAGGTTTATTTTGGGGGGCACGGGGGGCGCAAAGAAAGGAGGGGAAGAGGAGAGGGTGGGGATCCCATCCTGGACCCTCAGACAAGCAGCACATTGTCCTCCTCAATGTGTGGCGGCACTTGTGGCGTAACGCCATTATTTAGGCCAGTGGAAGGAGCGGGGGTCTGGAGACCAGCTTAACCAAAACGCCAATTAGAGCCGGATCGTCCTGATTAATGGATGCGGGAGATTGGTAAACAATGCCAACCATTGTTAACTTAACCCCCTGTCACACAGGCATATACAAATCCCAATCCCACAGATTTTTTTTCACATAACATACTCTCCATCCCTTATACATTCATGCGAGGACACTTTATGCATGCCATCGTACATCAAACGTTAATAATTCTAATTACAGGAGTAATCAAATTTACAGGGGATGGAAAGTTTCTTGTGAGATTGAATTAAGGCACTGTAAATTCTGAGATCACATCCCACATTATAAGACACAGAAATCTGAGTAAAGGTAACATTTAAGTCACTCAGATTTAATGTACAATAAGAAGTGGGGCTGAGGCGCCCGTTCCTCAAAAGCAGTTCTGAGCTCATATGTTAATCACACACCATGCAATGCTTGGCTCTGAATTTCAATACGTCCTACTTTATTGTTTTTTTTAAGCATATGCACTGAATAATTAGCTACCCCGTACTCCAATCAGGGGCATGCCAATGTGGGGTTGCCATGACGACCCCATCTATGCCCCCCACTTCCTCCTCCTCTCCTCAGCTCCGAACAGGACAGAGAAAAATAAAGCGTGGGAAAAAAAACTCTTAGGGGCTCAGACAATGATGGTGGGATGATGGGGAGGAGAAGGGGGAAGGAGAGGAGGTGTGATGATTTGAAGACCAGCTTGTGTCTAGACTTACTGTTGTAGAGTTTGGTGTTTTGGGGGGATGTGGGGCATATTTCACCTTGTCTGTCTGGTTTAATTGTGTGCGTCCCGTTGTCAGTGTACTATCTATGTGCAGTGGGAGCTTACAGTAGTGTTTTAGAAAGCAAAACAGCGAAGACTTCAAATAAGCTGCTGTGCTCAGAGTCCCAAAAAGGTCAAATTTGATATATTGGCAACTTTAACATCTTTGAATAAGTTAAGCTATGAAAAATATTGTAAAAATATAAAATGCTGTTAAAAATATGATTATCCCCCCCTGTTAGTTAACAAAATATCAGTAAGGGACAACACAGAGGATAATAGAATGAGAAGAAGCTGTATCTTATCTACACATCCCTAATCTCAATCAGTGAGGCGCAGTCAAACAAGCACAGCAAATTCCAACCATCTGAATCACTGTGCACATTCAGAATGTTATGACATAAGAATTCAAGTCCTCTAAAACCTGGAAAACTAAGCTGTCCACAGAAAACTTTGCTACTAAGCCCCTGAAGAACATAAAAATAATTTGATTGCTTACACCCACAGGTGCTGTTCATCGACTATTTCAAAGTATAAAATAAAACTCTACCCTGCCTTGAAAATTCTGAAATAACAACCTAATCTCTTAACTGATTACTGAACATATATATTATGGACTTATTGTTAACTTTTTCCTCAAAACCTTTTCTTGCTTTTCTTTCAAGGTTTCTGAAGTTCTGGGTCACATCACCTTTATGACTGAGTCAGTGAATCGTTTCACACTGGACAACATCATTACCCACCATTATAAATCTGGACAAAGGAGTCCAAACATGGTGAAAATCTCACTGTCAGATCTTGCTGCTGGACGCAGCAGTCACTGCAGCTTCTACCGTAGGATATTCTTATTTGAATGTCAACAGGGGAAGAAAACAGCTAACGGGAAGACTTCAGATGTACCCAGACATTTTGCCTTTTTGAAACTGAAGCCAAGTAAAGAATGGAGTGGTGGAAGCATGTTCTCACAACTGTTCAGGTCACATCTGTATTAGGTTTTCATTTAGATCAGGTCGTAAATAATCATCTCATGAAAACATTAACACCACTTGGTTGTTATTGAGATGTATTAGGTTGAGGATAAAAGTAGCTTTTCTGTAAAATGATTCTGTATAGAAACTGTATCAGAGTGTAGTTTTTAATTTCTACCTTTTATTATTTCTTTAGCTAAAAAAATAAAATTGTCTCGTTATTTGCTGACAATCTGAGACCAGATTCTCTGAAACATCTTAATCTAACTTTTTTTGTCTCATGGTAAATGTGTGATGTTGGCATCAGGTATGAATTCATATCAAATCTTTAGATTTGAATCATTTCTTTCAGGATTAGTCATTTTTTGTTTTAGTATAACTAAATGGCACAACATTTGGATTAAATGCAACACCTGAAGAGGGCATTCGCTTAAAGGTTCTCTGAAAATATAAAAAAGAAAGAAAGTTTGTTTTGAATGTACAACAGTACCATAAGACTGGAGCAGCCTCAGCAGTCTTTTACAATCTATCTGTACCTCTGCCACATTGCACAATTGCACAGCTGTAACTATTTTGTGCAATAAAACATACTTTATGTTTACTATCTATGCAGAAGGAAATGACTAGATTACGTTAAATTCATGTTAAATTTGCACATTAGTATTCTGTGTATGTGTCAACGTTTTTGCTTTTTGTATGTGATGTATTATGTTGTCTGTATTACAAATATGCACTATGTGAGCGCTGTGCTGTGCCGTTTTTGGTATTAGTGAGAGCAAACAGTGATATGAGTACGGAGCATGTGGTGGTCCCCTGATTTAATCTCTATTTGCACTGTCAATCTCAAGACTGACTCAAATCTGTTTATTTTCACATTTCTTTTCATGTTAACAGTGTTTCTGAAAACGCATTTTTTTGTTTTTTGTTAATATTAGACTTTTGAAGGATATTAATAATATTCAGAATTTGATTTTACACATTTGTATGCACTAACAACAATTGTCTCAGGGGTGTCAAAAGCTTGATTTGCACAAATTACTTTTTACTATGCAACTAATTATTGTATAAATCAATAAAACTGTTTACAACGAGACAAAACTGCTTCAGTGTGGAGTTTATACATCTGCCATTATTCAAAAGTATAATAATTTAATAGGATCTGACTTATATATTGAAAAATGATAAGATCTGCTGCTTAAAACAGCATTTCAAATTGATAACTGATTATACAGTCAGCTAGTTATATGACACTGTAAGTGATGCTGCTAGCATAAGCTATTAAGTATCAAAATTGTACTATGAGACCTAGTTTTACAGGTCAGCTATTGGGTATTGATACAGGCTGTGATATAGTGAAACTGATCTGAGAAGAGCTAGTCACCCTGGCACTTGTTGAAATAAAGCCAAAGCCAAAACCATTTCTAAAGCCTTCAGCTTAGTCTGAAATTTGGAAGCCTAAACAAAATGCAAGTTGAATTGTATGCATTGCAAGTTGTTAAAATGCAATTTAAAAAAAATCTTTTATTATTTTTTGGGTGAGGTGACACATCAGCTTATACCAAAAGCAATCCTTCCACCTCTAAATGGGAACTTTTCCCTCATCTGAGAAACAAGAAAAGAAATACATATATATATACACACACACACAATGACAATGTTCAGTGAACACAGTGTAATGAGCAATGAATACAATCACTCCTCTTTGTGTAACCTGTAATGCACACTTCTGAATATGCGAGTCACATCTGGATGAAGTGTTGAGTCTGGGACTGTGAGCCACAGCTGCTGTAAGGACATGCGGGCCAGCAGATCCAGCTGCTATTACTGTGGTGCATCTCCAAACATCTGGAAGGATAAGCTTTCCATTCAGTTCACAAACAATCTAGGGTTACAGGATACGAAGCATCTCAAACAGGAAAAGTAAGGGGCTGGGAGATATGGCTCACAAGATAAGCAAAATATAATTTTCTAAGTAAAATCTGTCTTGATTCTAACAAAACTAAGAGATACTATGCAAACATTCAACTGTCCAAACAGACAAATGATGCTCACCCCTTGCACTGAAAAAAAAACTAAGAAACAATAACTATTTCTAGTTCCAAATCAAAATCTGGATCACGTGACTTACACATTTGGACTATGTATGTTGCAATAAGACAAGAAGCTGCCGTTGTAATGTCTTTGCTTAGTTTTGAACACTTTTCAAATAATGGCAGAAGTGTCAGTCAAATAATAAGATCATTGTTTTGTTTGACAATTGTAGGCTCACATTTTCATGCTTACTGCACAGCTGCTAAGCTTACACCTTTTCAGGCGAATTAATAAATGAACTTTGTTACCAATTTTCTATTTCTTCTGTACAGGATAGAATGACTGCATCCAAAATGGGATATTTAAGAGCATGCGGACGAGTAGGTTTAAGCAACATTTTACAGGTTCGTAATTTATTTTTGTAAGTTTACCAAACATGAAAGCAGAAGCTGTAAAAACGAACTAAATTACAATGACCGCTTTTCTAAGTAAAAAAACATTGATAGCCTCACTTCAAGGGTTAATTTATCTTTTTTACCAGCTTATCTATAGTATAACAGACTTACTGTATGTATGTATCTAAGCAATCCATTTATACATTTTAGGGATATACAGAAAAGTCTTTCACGTGTACTAAACACATTGTATACATGTGTAAAAATTTGAAATTGGTGAATCTAGTAAGACTATTTATTGGACACGACATAACATAGCCCATATGCATAACTGTGAATCATAATTGAGGTAATAAAACTAAATAGAAGACTTTGTCTTTTAATTAACACCACCACATGTGCTTAATGGCTGACCTTTAATTTACACCTGCCTTTCTGTCTTGATTCTATATCCTAATTAAGGAGTACATTCAAATTTAAACACACTAAAACACTAAGCAGTCCTCACAGGAAGCAAATGTCAACTCAATTATTTCTTTGAAGAACACTGGACAACCTGATTTTAAAGAGACCTTAGCACAAATCTTAATGGACGAGTATATAACCGATGGAGACGGCAACTGTGGCTTTAAGACCACTGATTCTATTCAGAATTGCTTTATAAACAAATAAACAACAAATTAAAAGAGCTTATCTGCTAAGTCAGTAGTATATTGTAAATTTTACATTCGTGCAATGTTAGAATAAACTAAATAGCAAAATTTCTATTGCAAATATCCTGTTCGTAAAAACTATGCAAAACAAATTAGCTTCAGGACCAGTTATACTATGTTTCTTCTCTTTCAGGAGCCTAAGATCAAGGTCATAATTAAGTCAGTTTAAGTCATTTTCAGTAGTTTGTGTATAGTTTCACTTCATACAGTGAACTCTTGTGATTTGAACATATTATCAAAAAGCGTAAAAAATTATGCTTCTGTTAAACGTTCTATCTTCCCCATTATTGCACCACACTCAGACACTTACTTTGGAGAAAGAGCATTAAAACACCACAAAAAGGTAAAGCCTGTGCTGCCAGCAGCACTACAGATCCTGCCCCAGACATCAGGAAAGTTACGGGAACCGTCTGATTATGAAGGAATCAGTGACAAAACAAAGGCCCATGTCTGGGAGGAAAATCGTGGGAAGTACCATCAAGGGTCTGATTAGCATTCTGTATTGCGAGTCCCCACAGGCTGTCTCCTGGAGCCCCCTGCCCACAAGTAAAGAATGGCTTGCAGGAGGGGAGGGGGCAGAGATGGAAGAGGGGTTGCAGAGGGCCAGACGGGGGATGCAGAAAGTCAAGGAAGACAGCTTCACAAAGGCAGGCATGGTGCTGTGGTACAGGGGAGGTGCGGAGGGGGGTTAGAGGCTGCGACTGTGAAATCAAGCAGTGTGAGGGTACTGGGTTCAAGTTCAATGGCAAATCCTCATCTGCATGTTGACGTAATGAAGACTAAACATCTCCTTAAGAATCCTGTCAAAGTGTTTGTGCTTCATAAAGTGAAACTAAAAGAAAAACTCAAAACTGACAGAAAGAAACTGCCCAGTCAGTAGAATAAGACGAATATTAAATTATATTCATAATTTTTTATCCAAATAGGGATAATCAAATGTATTCCATGAGAAAGAAATGAAGAGACTCACATTTGCATGAGCAAATTTGATGCAATATATAATAGATTCTGGCTTGTAGTTTAAAAGCTAGCTCTGTGGGAGTCAGAATCAGGAGCTGCACTTATTGGAAAGAACATGGACACACAGATGTAACTATGAACCATGACCCAAAAAACACCAAATCATCTCATCAATCGTTCATTCACAGAATTTTCTCCTTACAGGTATAACAGTTCATTTTTATGTGTTGCACAACACATAAAAACTGTCAGTGCCACATTCTCAACAATACAGATGTTTAATATGAAATAACTAAAAAATGACCTGAATGATAAAAAAAAAGGACTTCCTCAAATTAGATTCAATAGTTTTCATATTAATCTCTAGTTTATATCCCAATCTCAACTAAAAAAAAAAGAGCCTGTAGGACATATTTCCCTTATCTTAACCCTAAATAATCTCTATATAAACATTCAATACATACAGGGCAAATGGTCCATTTTTTGACTAGTGTGTTAGTACCAGAAAGTAGCCCACATGGAAATATGACATACTGTCATATACATTTTATTTCACGGTTGTCTTTCAAACTACTCCATATATTTGATGATGGATACAAAAGAATGCTGACATCATCTTCCTTCATTAGAAGTAAAGATCATACTGCTGTATATCTTTTGCGAAAGCAAACGAGGTATAAACCAAATACACTTAAGGTAAAAAAAAGTAATCCTCAGAAATTATTACACGGTGTAAACTGTTTTTAGGAGTGTAAAGTAGACAAGACCAATAGATTTTGTGGATTTAAGTGCTACTGAAACGGAGGTTTCTGTTATTTGGGAAAGGAAAATAATTTTTAAGTACATTTTTATTTCAAAGCATTATGTTGTAATCATACCAATGAGAACAAACTGGAAGTAGACAGTTAAAATAGACAGCATATGCTTACCACCACTTAAAATACATTTTGCAGAAATAAAATCACTGAGGCATGGATAACCATCACTATACATTTGCAGAGTAAAGTTTCCTACAAAGACAAATATTGATCTTAAGGAATATACCAGTTAAATGGCTGCATAGTAAAGGGGTTTTGAAAAACAAACACTTCATAATGTAGAATTAATGATGAGCTTGAGCCTGTTGGAGGTCAGAAATTAAGTGCCACATCAAGAGAACCGACCTCAGGGCAGCTGGACAATGGTTACCTCTTGCTCATTCACAACCTCTTAACACACGTGTCTATGTGTGTGGGTGTGTGTAGCCATGAAAGAGAGTGAAAAGAGGGGGTCCCTCTTTGTGACCCTTGTTGATGGTCATTTAAATCCACAAGTTGTTTGACCTTTGATCCCTCTGAGTGTTGCTGTGTTCCCTGACAGGCCACTGGGATTTCTCATAAAGACACCTGTGAAATCCTGCTGGTGGCTTTATGTGCCGACACACCCGCCAGATTTAATATTACTGACTCTTGCTGAAATGGGCAATGAATGCTTGAAGTTGATAGACACTGAATTTAAGGTCATGAAGCATGAAGGGAAATAGAGAGGTGGCTTTAGCTTTAGGCATGATTTGAATCAACAACATTTTTTTGTGAAACGGAATACGGTAATAGAGATTAATTTAGAACTGCTGACAAATTCACAATGAACTTCAACTACACTGCCATTGATGCAAAATACTAAAGCAACTATTAACTACAAGCAGGAGGAAACAAATGTTTTCTAAAACCTTGTATTCAGAGCAGTGCAATAGAAAAAAAAGTTTTCTTTTCATTTTGTTGTTTTAAGTTCTTGAATTAGTGTTTGTCTTTCCAAAAGGTGACAGTTTAATTCATTGTGGGGTGATACAAAGGTAATCTAATCAACTATATTATTTTTTTAACTCCTCTCTCATTACGCTGCTCTGCTGGAAGTAGTATATGGGATAACGATATTTAAGTCAGCTGTTTTACTTTTAACTTTAGGAATGTGTAAATTCTAAATTCCCTCACATGTTTTCAGCTACTCATGTCATTCTCTGCACTGATGCTTGCAACATGAGTCAGACTGCTCCCTAATTATTTTATGTAATACTGACAAAGAGGGTGATTAATTTTAATTTACACCTCTACAAATTTATCATTTTTGGGATCTATTTCAAAGAAAAGGATAAATATAACATTAGTTTTTAATTTATAACTAATCAGCAGATTTTAAACTCCTAAAAGCTCAGCTTTTGTGTTATTCATACAGTTTTTAAATAGCTCATTTTCTCTGCCTATTCACCCACCTTATGCTGGAGATAAGTTTTTATATCTAATTGGTAGTGTTGGTTTATTAGTAGTAGCTTGTCAATTATTAATTGAATGATTTACATTTTTTTAATCTAGCTCTCATAGGTTTTTCTTTAAGGAGTCAACTAAATCTCTGACTGGCTCTAATTTGAGTGATTAAAAATTGGCAAGAAAAGTGCCCTTTTTGAAAATTTGAGGTATCAGAAAGGGGCTCTGTGGTTCATTCCTAAACTACATTGAAGAGGTAGGAGGGCCAGGCTGGATAATGATGATTTGACCTGCTGGTTTTCTGGGTTTAACCTCTTGGCCCCCTTTTTGATGAGAGCTCAGAGGTCAGGGCTAAGTCAGTAAGGGTCAATGGAAGGACGAAGTGTGTCATGGTCCCCCATCAGAGAATGAACATCTAAAACTTGCGCGCCAAGACAGAACCATGAGTGACTGACACAGACGTTAAGCTACTTACTAAATATATGCACAGACTTCTGAGAAAACAATGCAGACTGAACTCACAGATCCAAAAAGAAACCCTTGGTTTTTCTCTTTCACTTTGTTTCTCAACACAACGTGTTGTTATACATCAAGAATGGAATTGCTCCGCTGAACTTCCCCCACAAAAGAACAATGTTGACATTATGTCCCCAACTGAAAGTCATACAATCACTGCTTTCCCACATAAACCGTCTTCTGGGTGCTGTTGAAAATTTTGTGAATTACCCCTCTGCTCTCTCATACACTGACAGAGGGGCGTCGAGCCCGATGGGATAACAATATCTTATAGGTTACGATAAAAAACAGATCCGTCCACATGAAGACACTGGCACAAAACATGGCTAGAAATCAGCCATGAGTATGTCATGGCATGCTGGAGGGTCTGACTACTTAATTAGACATATAAAAAGGCTGGGTCAGACAGAGCAGACAGGCAAAGAAAGGCAGCAGAGATGAGGCCCTTCAAATAGTCTTCGTCACAGTGTGGGTGTGTGTGTGTCTGGGTGGTGCTGTGAGAAAGTGTGTGCCGTGTCGTTTGCATGTCTGAGTCCTGGCTGTGCAAGTCTGTGTCCGACTGTGTGCAGGAATGCGTCTGTCTGGCACATCTGTGGGAGTTTTTTAGCAACGGTTTGTTTTTATTTGGACTGAATTAATGGCTGAACACACTTCAAGTGCACAGTGGCTCTTCAGAGACAAACAATCCTCTTATTTGATCAGTTAAATCTGTGTGAGTGAAGCTTTTTGAAGATGGGCCAGGATGTAGTTTACTATGTATATAGTTCACTGCAGGCCACACTCGGGGGAATAAATAGGAACGAGGACAATTTAACAATAATATTACAATTAAAATTTCACACGGCAAAATAATTAGTTATTAACTTGATAAAAATTCATGCCAAGCTGTATGTAAAGGGTCACACACACTGTAGGCCAAATGAGAAGGAAATTTATAGCTGTTTTTTCATTTTTTATGTCTTATTTTTGGAAGTAAATTCTTAGTATATGAAAAAAAATTTGCCTGTAAAAAGAACCTGTTTTGAGTAAGTACTGAGAAAATAACGTCTTTAAAAAGTCTGACAGACAGACTAGTCTGCTACTTTTAATTTCCATTTCAACTAATTGCTTAATCAGAGTTATGGAAGGACAGCATTGGGTGTGAACAGCTGTTTTCAAGTTTGCCATTCAGTCCCCAACATTTAGGCCTTTCTGAAGCAGGGAGGTGGTGGTGGAGATTAAAGGTTGATTAATTTGGTGGCCAGAATTTAGATGTGTAAGCCGTTATTATCTATCAGACCTGAGATCATTTCATGAAACCACAAATCAGAAGAGTTTAAATGTGAGATGACAACGCTTTAAATTTGAACAACACAAATTTGAATATTTTTATATCTGGGATTTAGTCAGTGATAAACAGAATGCTCTGCTCCACAACACACCAACATGGCATGCTAGACTGAGACAGATTCTCACACTCCTCAGTTTGTTCATTTTTTTCCTCTAACTATAACACAGCACCCTCAACAGGCTACGATCATTTTTCGTGTGCAAGTAAAACCAGTTTTAAATATTGGCCTGAACTATCTGAATTTTAGTCAATGCATTGTTCTTGAGTTTAAACAGCTCCAAAGCTGTAAGAAGGACAAAGGAAGGTGTCTAAATAAGTCATTAATAGTCTGAACAAGTCAGAGCCGCTCATAATGATCACTTACTCACACGTCGCAGTCTGGAGTCTGTGGGTGAGAACCTACTGGGTAGTCTCCATCCCAGCTGCAGCCATTTGTTGTCTGTGAGACACAGATGAGAAGTCAAAGGTCAAATAAGTTCACAGCAACTCAGAGCTTTCACATGTAAATGCTTTGCGATGGCACAAGAAAAACACAGTGGTCATTATAACATCGTCAAGACACTGTTTATTTAAATGAGCCGCAGTCTCAGGTTTGATGGATATGAATGACATTCCTGTGCTTGTTTTCTAAAAATAAGCAGAAAAAATTGTCCACAGTGAAAATTGTTGAGAAAACAAGATGCTGATCAGGTGTCTAAATTGTAGTGAAAGACACTGGATTAAAGCATCAACATATTTGACTGTATTATTGAAAAAAAAAATGTTGCTTTTTGTTTTGTGTTATTTTTTTCTTCTTTTAAGATTAATTTCCTAGATTTTATTTTGTTTGAGATTGTACATCAACACAGTTCAAGGCAAGCTTTTTATCCCCTGCTCCACATTTTGCTGTGCATTAAAAGACAGGTGGTTTTACTTTACCTGAAAAATTACTTTGGCATTTGGTAACATTTACTGATATCAGTACAGTCAAACTTTAATGATACTGTGAGCATCACTATGTTTAAGTATTTCTTTGGTTCATTGGTGGATCACACATACATGTATGGCTCCTTGATGTGAATAAACATATAACACAACTGAGGTGCAGAGGTGAACATCTTTGTATTCATAACAATGCACCACACTGATCACACACATCAACAATCAATGGTTACAGTTGTTAGAAATGTACTACCATGACTGCATAAACCTTTTTTATTCAACTGCAACATCTCTTATTTTTTGTAATTAAACACACACATAGATGACATGTCATTTGCCACATAAACATATGGCTTTGAAATGCATTATTCTGTTGTGCCCTGTTTTCTGTGGTGTTTTAATACTCAAAGATCATTGTAATGCCTCCTCTCCTATTAAGTTATTCTTGGTTTGGTTCCAAGCATTTGATAAATGTCAGAATATAAACATAAAAACGATGAATTTGTCTTATAATATAGATATTAGACTAGGAAGCTATTTAAGGCCAACAGCAAACTTTTTTGCATTTCTCTTTTTTAATCTACTGTCTTCTACATCCCCAACAACCTAATGTTATAAGTTGGGGGTCGCTGGGAAATTAACAGAAAGGGAGGAGGATGAGCTGTTTGAGTTCCAGGACAAGAGCATTAACAGTCACCCCAAGTCTTTTCCCCTACCCTTTGGAATCAAATGAATGAATCAGACACAGCTTCTGAGTAGAAAGAAGTTGGAGTCCATTGGAGTTGCTCACTTTCAGGTCAGAGTGCCCCCTGCAGGAAGAATGCATCCAATTCACTAAATACGAACAAGAAAACTACTATCACTACTAAATATGCATTTTTCTTAAACGAAAAGCATGTGAATGATCAGAATATCCTAAAATTGAGTTCATATATAATCTTGTAAAATACCATATGTATTTGCCTTCGCATGGCGCCGGGGTGGGTTTATATGACTGTCCGTCCCTTATTTGTCATGGCTTCCTTTCAGTGAGCCGCCAGACCCCCACGACAAACTGATGCAGTGTGAAAACACTGCATGTGAACTGTAAGATGAAAGCCCATTCTTTATATCCATGGAGATGATCCCATAGCTGCTGACTGCAGGAAGTTAAACACTTTTTACCGTGCAGAAACGCAAAGCACTCCTGACTGACACCAATGACCAGATCTGAGAATGTAATCCCTGTGTACTTCATCATAAAACACTGGATTTTGCAGTTCTGCAATTGTATTGACTGATCTAAAAATAATAATATTCTGATGTCTAATTATAGTAAAAATATCAAAGAGATAAAATTGCATTAAATACTTACCTGAAAACAACTAATGTGATAAAATGGAACTTTTCGAATAGAAACAGAAATAAGAACAAATGCAAAGCAGACAACTAGAAAATGGATCAGTATTATAAGAGAGCAGATTAAATTTCAGATTAAACATTATTTTTCACATACATAGTTTGGACAAGCAGTGAAATGCTAGACATCTCCCTGACAAGTCCAGTTAATTTTTTAAGAATTTCAGCATGAACTGTACATTTAAAGCAGAATATGACGTTTTATTGACAGTATCAGGATATTTTTTACAGTATTTAAGAATTTCAAAGGCCTATTGGGGAATAACGATGTAAAAGAAGTTATGATTCCTTATAGTTAAATGAGTGATAACATTTTCAACCTATAGAAAATAGATTTTGACATGTTTTTGGTGCCTTTTCCTGTGGTAATGAACTTAACATACACTTGATTTTCAATAACGCATTCCTGGGTATTCATTTGTCAACAATAGAAAAAGAGGGGGACACAGCTGGGGACCAAAAGTGAAAAAGGGCAATTTCTCAACTAGAATTCCCAATTTGAAGAAACCACAATAGTTTTTTGTGTCACAGTGAGTGACAACGATGGGGTGAAGGGTTGTGGGTAAAGCTTGATGCCGAGGTTCCCAGCCAGCTTGGCACACCTTTTTAACTTCCTCCTCGTGTCTTTTCATGGTCAGGGCAAATATAATTTCAGATCAACTACACAATTATCAGAGAAAAGTTCTGAGCTAAACATCTATAGTCTCTCTCTTGTCTATGAAAATCTATGTAGTTCCAGACTGTTCCTACAGAAGTGTGCATGACAGAGTAGTCCAAAAAGGATAAGAAAAAAAGTCTAAGATGTTAATCTTGTCAATTTATCTACATCCATGAAAATGTAAACTTGAACAAATGAAGATTGCTATATAATTAAGTTTATTGTCAATTGCCATTAATAAGATCCATACAGTACAAATACTGAGACAGCTGAATCGGGGACAAAAAGGATAGTATCATCAGATGGTGTTAATTCGTAATGTCTGTGGATTTACTACTTTTCTATGCATTCCATAGGAATTTTCAGAAAACTGAGCTCTAATTTACTTTTATCCTGATTTTCAAAAAATAATGTAAACAATAATAATAATTATTATTATCTTTAAAGCCTTCGTTAAACTTCAGTGAC
Organism: Menidia menidia; assembly: GCA_907169785.1. Lineage (NCBI taxonomy): Eukaryota > Metazoa > Chordata > Actinopteri > Atheriniformes > Atherinopsidae > Menidia > Menidia menidia. The sequence goes on along the minus strand of CAJRST010005557.1, from coordinate 5,883,536 downwards.
ATGACTAAACTTTATCTGAAAATGTTACAAATGAATGGGCAAAGCAATTACGTCTGAAATCATTCACTCATTACACCTTTTCTTTCCACACATCTCACTCTTCTTCTAACTCACACAAGCAGTCATCTTTGGGCATGGAGCACCTCACACATGGGGTGTGAAGAGGTGGACCATCAATTAGTGAGCCACGCGTCCGGTGGAAGAAAAAGGAACTCCATAAGGAGTCGTTAAAGGCCGGCCTCTGTTCGCCTCTCTCTGCCCTTGTGACCTCAGGGTCACAGGCCTCAATACACCCGCATGTGGAGCAGCGTTATCGGCTCCATGACAAAAGCAGGCGGACATCAAGCTCCTGCCTTCAGGCAGGGCAGTGTGAGGCCATTTAAGGCCTGAGAAATGAGTCATCCTACAACAGAGGCACTTCTATTCACCCTGAAATCGAGGCCAACAACCTGGAGTTTATTTAAACTGAGGTGCAATATAATAAAAGAAGGTTGAATGCATCTTCTGCACACCAGGAGAGCCACCTTATGAGAATCTAAAGAACGGTTCCTTCAAAACACCAGTTAGAATGCTGAATAAATGCACCTAAAGATGCTGAAGAAAGAGGAAACATAAAAAATGTGCAACAATAAGCTAAAGAATGCAATAAAATATGACAGGAAGCAATATGAAAGTTAGAGAACAATCACTGAGGGATGTCAAGCCATTAGAAGTTAGCTGAAGAATGAAAGAAGAATCAGAAGAGGATTTGAAACTGAAAAGATTTAGAATGTTTTTTAAAGGTAACATCACTTTCATTTATAACTTGACTCAGAATGGTGAAAAAAAAAACAATTTCAAAACATTTTTCACACTGATATCTAAGGTGATATTTAAGACCATAAAATATTCATTTTTAATGCCCAAAATTAAACAATTAGTGCAATTTTAAATGTAAGAATTTAGGTGATAAAATAGTTGGCAAAAAAGCAGACATTTCATATACCTCATATCTTGCCTCTTGGAGTCTACCCGCATGGCATCAAATCATCCTATTTATTTTCAGCATCTCCAAAAAGTTCTGGTCCAAAAGACGTGACGCAATGATGCCATCTAGTGGCAGATTTACTGTCACTGCATAATCAGAACTCTACAAAACATTTAGCCTTTACGGTACTTTTTAAAAAACAAATCCCATTGTAATTCAAAAGAAAAGAAAACTTAACAATTAATCGAAACTTGAAAACGCAAATGTATATAGCCCAGATGTAGCTCTCCGCGACTCCAGCCCAGTTTTAAAAGCTTTGCGCCTTTTCATTACTTTGAAAGAAAGACGAAAAGCCAAAACACACGTAGATGCCTCTGTTCAATTTATAATAAAAATTGACCAGCCAAAATATATTTACAGAAAAGTGTTTCAAACTTACTTTTGGAGAGTTTCTTGTTTTTTCCACAGGTGACTCCAATTTTTCAATCAGATGACGAAAGTATGACGTAAGTATCTTTTTTTCATGTTGTTGCATTCGCGGACCCTTGAAAGTTAGAAATATTCGTTGAGCACATAGCCAGTTGTTCACTCTAAAATAGAGCTTATGAAGCAAACAGGTGCCTAATATAGTTATGCTTAAAAACTGAATATTAGGATAAATATAAATGATAGGTAAACCACTTTATTCCAATTCTATTTACAAACCTGCATCTGGAATGTGTCTGTATGGAACCACAACACAAAGTAAAAGTATACATCAAACAGGCATATGCTGGCAGTTGAAGTACAATTAAGTCAACCATAGTAGCTAAAGTACATTGATTAGCTGTGTTTGTGTAGCTTCACAAGTCATGTTTGGTCAGGTCACTGGTTAACATATGCTCCATCCAAGCACCTGCTATATATTTTGAAATTACTTGGTCTTTTACAAACGATTTAACACAGGACCATCTGGTGCTCATGCTATTTAACACATGGAGGTTAGACATAAGCCTCACATTTATGAGTGTCACCATCTGGTCCATATATTTAATGAAACATTATATATTTTATATATTTTTTGGTGATGGAAAGATCCACAACTGAAAACAGGGTTTATATGTCAACAAATCAATGAAAACAACACAAAAAATACGAATTCCTAATTAAAAATCACAATATTTTCACCCTTTACACATTCAATGCTTTTATTGAAACAACAAAAGCTGGATCCCACCTCTGCTGGTTATTTCACAATATTTAAAGACACATTTTCTTCAGATAATAACTATGTATTTTAATCAGTAAAATAGTTACAAGGGAAGAAAAAATGCAATTTTTTTTCTTTGATTTTTATTTATTCAAAATTCCCATTCAGCATTCTGGACAGGCTTGAGCAAGCAACATGTGTATATTCAAATTGGTTACCTCATGTTGAAGCGCTTTGGTTAATTTTTCTCTGTGATTCTTATAATCATGGATCACTTGTAAAGAAGCAGTAAAGGTTTCATTGTAGTTGGAGGAAAATTACATAATACAGTGGAAGGAGGAGAGATCAGTTAAATTACCACTCTTATTAAACTTACTGTTCTGCACAATAATCCACAAAAGTAAGCCTGCATACGATTTCAGGGGTATTAGGTGAATGATTTATTCTTTGTTCTGTTCTACAAAACTTTATTACAACATAAAGCCAACGAACAAAACAGCGTCTGTTTGACATTTAAAGATTTCTTTCAGAAAAATGGGACCAAAGATCTCAGGTATGAAAACCATTATATATATACAGCACTTATTGGTTGTTTAAGGTTTACTTTGGAGTATTTTCTTGTTTTACAAAGCAGGAACATAAAGCAATAAGATGAAAAAAAACTTACGGTAATTAAAGTGTCTAAAAACCTTTAGCACCATTTTGTTGGAAAACTCTTATCAGAAAACCTTTGTAAAAGACTGTTTAAAGATGTGATTCAAATTTCATGGATTTAATGTTTGAAGGTCAAAGAGTTCATCTGGTCACAGAATGATCACTGTAAAAAAATATCTACAGTATGTGTGACTGTGCCTTTTCATTCAGGTTTATTGTTATTGCCTGAAAGGAAGCTTGACTTTGAGTGGCTCATTTTGTCCTACTTGTTTTCAGATTCTTTACATCTAGTCATTTTACATTAAACATTTTTTGCAAAGCATGAATATAAAAACTGTCTTTTAAAACTTGATGTCCCAGTATTGAGGTGCCTCTGTCGTGGATTCAAATTCATTTTCAGCCGCTGCAAAGTTGCTCTCTGTCACTGAAAGCGCTTTGCCTTTAGAGCCTTGGAAGAAAACACAGTTTCAGTCTTTCATTTCTTACAGCTAAATGTTATCAAATGACACATCAAGTAACAGTAGATGATTGATTGTTAAAGTAAATTTAAAGAGGGTTTTTCTTGACCAAAACAGCTTATCTTACCATGGACGCACAAAACTTCTGGTCTCTCCCAGCGGCCTCCTGACAGACACCTTATCAGAGGTTTTAGTTTTTGCCGGAAACCTTCTGCGCAGCGATATCGCACAATTGCATTGATGCCATAACGCTGTCGAACTTTACCAAATGGGGAAGCATTTCGTACTTTTGGTGGGGGGCCACAAGAGGCTGTTGAAAGAGTTGGGACATGACGATGAAATAACTCAAAACAATCCAAAGAGGGAATTAAATATACACCATTACAGGGCAGTGTGACTGATGTGTGCAAGACCTTTTTAATGAAACTCACCGGTGCCTTTTTTGCAGGTGTATGAGAGGTGATAGTTGCAGGGAACATCACTCCAGCGCCCATCATCATGCCACACCATCACCACACAGTCCTCTCCTGACTGAAAGTAGCTATCTGGCTGCCCTTTGTACCAGTTCTCATACATCTGTTAACATGGGCAGATGATATATGTTCTGTACACGTTTCTAAAGTCATGAAAAATCAGGTACCTAGGAGTTAAAAATGAAACGTTCCTCACCAACGGGTTTCCATCAGACCAGACAAAATCATCCTCAAGGGCCTTATCATTAAGACCTGTCCACTGATACTCTTTGTAGTTGTCTAGTGGGAAGAACAACACCGTTCAATTAACAAATATCACACATTTCTATGAAACCAGATACAAACCATGTTAATGTATCGGCTTGAAATTTAACCGTTGATGAATGCCTGCTCTTCAGGGGACATGATGGACGCCAGGTGAGCTCCCATCATGCGACAGTGCTGCTCTGCAGCCGCCCAGGTCAGACGTTGGCCGAAGTGACGATAGCAAAAACCTTGAAATTTGTCCCAGCCTGGTTCACATTGCTCCAGGTCTAAAATCAACACAATGGAGGAGACAGGACAATCACCCAGAGTTCTGAAATGGTCCTTTTTTGCCAAACAGTTGTGTGTACCCTTTCCTGTTCACTGCATACTGATTATTTTTCCTAAAATGTGACAGCTGAAGAGACTCCACTGGCCAGTTTCAGTCCCATCAATTTGTTTACTTGTGGCAAAAGTTTTAAACTTGTTTTACGGGCAAGAAAGAAGTCATGTAAAAGGCGACAGAGCTTACCATTTTCACAGAAGTCTCCTCCATATGTTGGCAAACAGAGACATTTAACCTGTTTATTTGATTCAAAGCAGGTGCCACCATTGAGACACTGGTCTTCGTCACAGGCATCTGAAACACACCGAGGGACCACTACAGATTACAACTGAATCCATTGGTGCGATCAAACGTATTTCATGAGTGCACAGTTGATACATTAAAAGAATCTTTTAGAATGACTATTAGTGTTCGGGGCAGCAGAAATCATCACGTGAAGGTAGATTTAGTTTAGGATCATGTCAGTAAATTGTGTGTTTGCTGATTTAATGTTATATAGCTTGTTAATGTATTGCAAGACCCAGAGAATTAAAGAATCAAAACAGAGTAAAGGGATTCAAGATTGGACAAACTTCAGCAAAGCCCTTAGGTCCTCTTCTGTCTTCTTCTTCCCTTCTTTCTATTGTTATATTTCCCAGTCAGAAACAATTTCTCAAATAATTGTTGTAAGGTGGAATCAAAACATCATAGGCAGGCACAGTGAAGAATAATAGTTTGTGCAGTGTGAACAAGACAGTTTTTTCAGTATTTTCTGTTTTGAGAATACTTTGAATGTATTTCAGAAAACAGTCTCTGGTTTAGCATACAGGCTGTGATGTGATCTCCTGTTATTAAGTGAGAAATAATTTAGTCTGATAATTAGCAGTGGGAAGAAAAGCTGCTGGAGTTGGAACGAATTTTCTGCTGCTGCTTGCTGGTGAAAACACCTTTCAATGGGCTCGAAAACTGTCCCTCACATTTCATAAAAGCCTTGCAAAATGTCAATGTAATTTTCCACAAAATGTGCACTGGCAGACAGATGTGTTTGGAAATGAAATTGGATCATTCAATGTGTATAAAAGAAGTATGTCTTGGCCTTGGTAAAGTCAAGATTACAGATGACTTGCTTAAAGCCCTAACTAAAATAAAGAATGGTTGGAGTTTTGTTTGGATTTTTTTAAATTTGTAAAATAGCAGAGCAAATGAAGGCATGTGGATCCAAGCTTGAATTAAACATTTTACTAGTGGATTTGGTGTGTTTGCTTTTTTTGACACCGTGTAAACAAGAACTAGGTCTCGTTTGTCATTATGCTCCCTTTCAGAAATGTTTCTGCTGTTCAGTGTGGACATGAAAGGTAATTGCTACTTTTTATGAGCCAGATGAAGATCATATGGTCTCGGAGTAAACTTGTTGTTCAGTACTGCAGAACGTACAACTGTCTTTTGGAAACACTGCAAGAGTGGCCTTCAAGGCTCGAACTCCACTCTAACATGTGTGTTTTTCTAAAACCTACATTTTTGTTTTATTTACATTTTTTAACTTAACTACTGACTGGTGCATGGAAAGATGCCCAAAATCTGAAATATAAACGTACCCAGGAGAGGCTAGAATTAAGTAACTAATTAAATAACAAAGTAGCATCTTCTTTTTTTTCTGACCAGTGCCTCTAGCACTTGCATCATGGACTCATCAACATGGAGGGCTGAAGGTCTTGAAAGTTAACTACAAATGGCCAAATTATACATGCATGCAGACATGCATACAAATAGTTTGGGGCGCCACAGACTTGTAAAAGCAGGCCCTACAAGCATCGACCTAAGCAGGCACTCTGTCACGCAATTTAAGTCTTTAGTCAAACCTCTGTACTGCAGTTAGCCCCAAATCAAATGCATTTGGTAAAATTGATGAAAAACATCTTCCTAGGTTTAATTTGTGGTTTGTGTGCTGAAATGTTGAAATTCAGTCACATTAGCATAGTGCAGAACTACGAATTGCCACAACATCATTGACAAAAGAAGCAGTCCCTGCTCACTACTGCTCTCTCTATTTCTGGTGAGAGGGTTTCATGGTTTTCTTTCTGTCAAATGAATCATCACATTCTGAGGTCACGTATTTGAATTACTGAATAAATGTTGGCTCACCTTGTGTTTCCCTGCTTCTCTGCCCTATGAGGTGCCGAGTCTTCAGGATTTTATCAAAATGAAGAGTCAAATATAAAGACTAGTGTTCTTCAAATAAAAATACAAACAACACAAGAGGAAAGTGCATATATATATAGTCTAAAAGAAACTACTTTTTATGATGGCATCCACAGTATATGTGTAAAAAAAATGCTGAAATAAAATAAAATAAATATCCCATATGTCAAACCACCATGTGTATTTTAAGAACCTTTCCCAGGTTGTGAAGCTCTTTAATTTATGCGTAAGAATTCTAAATGGTGGGAATTTCTTTTACTGACACAATGATATCAACTAAATGTAAGCAAATTTTCAGCAGAGTGACATTAGGAAAATAAATATTTTTCATTGAAGACTCACAATGATGAAGTGCAAGATAGAATGGTTTAATTAAGTTATCTATCATTTGTTTGCATAATTGTTTTGTTGCATTCCGTTTTCTTAGAAGACATTAGCTTTCAAACGATGCATCAATGTCTTCAGGTGTACAAATTTTACGAATGATTGTATGTGCAAATGTAGCTTGTCATGATAAACTCATTGACTACTGTTGAGACAAGAAACAGTATAGTTTAGTTTTCTTTATCACCTAAAAACACAATACAAACTCTAAACAGTCAGGAATAAACAACAGATTCTGACTTTGGTATGAAATACTAATGTGCTATGGTCATTTTGAAACATGCTGCTAAGTGCTACCACTCAGAACAATATTGTAATGGATATTTTATGTGCTTGCAGTTATAATCTGTGCTTTCACAGCGGAGCAGGAAAAAAAACTACTTCGTAGAGATGAAATGTTAACTGCTATTACATTCAACATAATCACTGGTACATTCTCAGAAAAGTTCAAATCCCTTTTCGTATAGCTTCCACATTCACACAGGAGACGCTGTGACCTTTGACAGCCTGAGGAAAACGGCTGCAGCATTAGTGTTTTTTGTGCTGATTGTTTGCAAATGAAATCAATATCCTGAAATATTGTACAGCAAGCTTATAATTATTCTTTTCACAGGCAAACAATGTAAAGGAAACACTAAAACATTCAATAGAACCTAACAGTACTTCACAGAAGTCAATCTTTGGACGGGGGAGGTGAAAACATCATGCACAACAAGACTGGACTGCTGACAAATGCCGCAGGGTAACTGTCCCAGTGTGAGTATCTTGGAGGGCAAAGTGGGGAGTCACGGGGAGAGCAGTGAGGAGTGTTTGAAGGTGAAGCAGGAGGAGTCAGAATAGTGAGTGGGTTGATCGAGGCAACAGGTGAAACAAACAAGGGGAGTTGCTTGAAAAGCAAGGGAAGGATTTTACAGAAAATGGAGCAGAGGCAAGTCGGTCAGAAAACAGACCAGGATTTTTAGTACATCATTGCGTCGAGTAGGAAGAGGACTGTTAGGCTGATGAAAGTGGCTTTAACATTACCTGAAGAGTTCCCTGCATCGCCTACAGCTGCCCCCTCATTGGGCAAGATAAGCAGGGTTGGCAGCTTGGTAAGGCTAATCTCAACATCAATGAGACCATGATCCACGGGTGGTATGAGATGGGTCTCCTTCTGTGGCTCAGCAGTTTCGAGGAACACTTCTTTTGTTGTGGTGGCTGGGCTAAGGTTGTGTCTGGACCCGTGTGTGGTAGTAATTGGGGCTGATGTCGTCTTGGTAGTTCCAGTAATGGGCTTTGTTGTCACAGAGGACTCTGAGGCCGTTGTGGAGGAGAATTTTTGTCTGAACTCAACATCACTGACAGACAGCTGGGGTTCAGTTGTGGTGGTCAGTAGAGCCCACTTAGATGTTTGTGAATTGAGAGGAGAAATGCTAAAGTCCTCAAGGGTTGGAGCAACTTTATCTTCTCCTTCCACGACAATGGTTGTAACACTATTGACTTCCTCTTCATAATCAATGGTTGGGGTAACTTTATCTTCTCCTTCGAGTACAAAGAATGTAGCCCCGGTGGCTTCCTCTCCATAATCAATAGTTGAGACAACTTTATTTTCTCCTTCAAGGACAAAGGGTGTAACACCGTTAGCTTCTTCTTTATAATCGAAAGCTGAAGGAACTTTGGCCTCTCCTTCAGAAGTTACAGCAGTAGTAGTTTGTTCTTTATGCAAAATGGAAGGAAAGACTTTGGTTTCTTTAACATGAGCAACTGTTGGGGCAACTTTAATTTCATCTTCAAAGGTCGTTGAAGCATTAGCTCCTTCATCCAGATCATTAACTGTGGCAACTTCAGTTGTTTCATAAAGTAAAAGGGAAACCAATACTTTGGAATCCCTTTCATTGTCTGGGGAAACTGGAAACTCCCTTTCAGTGGTTGGTGCTGATGGCTGATTCTTAATGCTTTCTTTTAGGGTGGAACTAACTGTCACAGGTTCAAATCCACTTGCTTCTTCATAAGAGCCAGTCACAGTATCCAAATATACCCTATAACCTGATGTTTGATGGTGTGCTATGGTCACTTTGGTTGGTGTATCAGAGGTGTTCAAACCCTCAGGAGACTCAGTGATAGCTAAACTTACTTCAGAAACTTGCTGGTCAACAGACGTAGTTGCCTGAAGTTGTTTGTCCTGACTTTCCATGCTTGGGATATCTTCAGTTTCTAAGCTTGAACTCCCTTCTTGTCTGGAAATGGAAGACTCCCAGAGCTGTGGTACTGTAGAGAATATATGCAAGCCCATTCTGTCCATTGACCCAGACAGAAAGATGTGGTCTGAAGCCGCAGAATCTGGTTCAGTGGGAGCACTGGTCGGCAAAGCAGAAGGAGGTGGGTGAGTGGTGAAGCTACCAGTGGAAGAAAGCGATGAGGGAAGGAAGGTGACTCCCTCTACTTCAGTGTCCTTTTCTGAAAAAGGGTACAACATATTTGGAATTTTGATACATTTGCTTAAATAATAATGTGAAGCGCTCCCGGTTAGCTTGATTTTAAAGAAAGTACAATGTTGCATCTATAGTGATATTTCTAATTATGACACCACACCATGAAGGTGCCATTGATCAATAACTTTTGACAAATGGTATTTTAAGTTAGGACTAACTTAGTTATGTCAGCCATCCGTTGGAAAACACTGTTTGACATACCTTCAGAATTCTCTGCAGACCCATCCATGTTTGTCCACAGAGAGGTCAGTGTCTCAGTGGCTGATTCATTAGTTTGGGCTGCTTGTGTGGGAAGTAGTCCTTCTTCTTGTGAGGTGTGAGTCGTGGTCATCATTTGCACAGGATCTTCTACCTCTGCATCCTCATACCTACCCTGAAGCATGGGGTTAACAGTCAGGGTGGTTGCCTCCCAGAAACCTTCTTCTTGAGTATGGTCGCTGCTGACTTCGCTGTCATTGGTCACTGCTCGGTCAACAGTTAAGTTGAACTCATGCAAGTCTTGGGGATGCTTCAACTTCTCAGTTCCTGGTGTGGTCTCCTCAAGATTTACCTCCTGCACTATGTTCTGTGTGTGAGGTGAGTATGTGGTTCTTTCAAACTCAGACTGAAAACTGAGGCTCTGGTTCTGGTTCTGATCAGTCTCATTGTAAACGGCGGGCAAATAGGATGAATTGTTTTGTGGATTGTAGCTGTCTGTGCTGCTGATGGCATGGGTCACTACCACTGGCTGCTGAAAGCTGCTAATTGTTGAAGTTTTCTCAAGCCGATGAAGGAGGTCCACCGCAGATGTGCTGGAGGGGGAGTCTGTTATGTCTGATATAACAGTTGGGTCTGTGGTGTCTGAGGTTTTTCCAGTATAAATACTAGAAATAAAGGGCAATGATATAAGAACACTTTGGGCCTCCCGTTCCACCTGTTCTGCTTGTTGATTCAGTTTAAGTTCTTGATCTGTTTCCATTAAAATAACAACATTTTGTTCAGTGTCCCCAGCTTCTGTGGTTACTTCACTGACTTGGAATTCATCAGATTTTCCTGTTGAGGAGAGTTATGTTATTCAAAAAAAAAATTCAGAGCTTCAAAGATAGCCATTTCATTTATCAAAACACGGTCATAACTTTCCTAAATTTACAGTTATTATTTGATTTATACATTTGAATTCTTTTTTTTTTTTTTTCCCAAAAAGAGATAATATATCTACATTTATATTATATCACAATATAAATGTGTTGATATTTACGATAGTATGCTAATTTTTAAGGAGCAAGACTCACACCTTTGAAACAATAAACATCATAAAGGCTGGAAGGCTCTGGAAAACCAGTCTGGTTAGTGAAACGATACACCGTTTTGACACCGGGCTGAAAGCCACCACAATGCTGTCTAGGGGTTATGATAGGGTATCGAACACTGCCATCAGAAAGCCAGCCAGGACTGCAATAGTCCAGTCCTTCACTCCATGCTGTGTACAACTGTCCTGGTGTAGCAAGCTTTGCCCCTAGAGAAATGCAGTAATCCTGCGCTTCATCAAATGACAAACGCTGAGGGACAGTGTCATGGAACACTTCTCCTGCAAAGAAATGGATAAGCAAATTAGAAAGTACATATTAAAAACAAGAGTGTTGATGCATTTAAAGCTTGTCGGCAACTTATCACAGATATGTCTGCTTTATTGCTAATCAATAAAGAACATGGCAATACAACATTTTTAAGTGCATATCATAAAACATAACATGATAAATTAAGATTGTCTTAAACATGTAGATAAGTAAAGCAAACAGTACTATCACATTTGCCTAATTTAGTCTGAGACATTGTAATAGTGTTATAACTAATACCATTCATTTGTTCCGCATAGCAATAAACATCGAACAATTTTTCCGGATCCATTGTCCCATAGTTTCTCACTCCTGGTTTTTCAATCATGTCACCATAACAAGGTTCACGAGGCGTGTGGATTGGGTACCTGCAAAAACAAAATAAATAATCATTTTCACAAGACAATAAGTTCAGAGTAGCTCAGTATTTATAACAACAGTAAATTTAGGATGTAATCATGATCATGTGTAATCTTTGCCACAAGCATTTGAGAATTTTTTTGTCACGAGAACATGACTGATAAAAAAGAAAGGCGAGAAAATACCTCACAGACTGGTCTGACAACCAGCCCGCATCACACTGCTCAAATCCGTCATTAAAGGCTGCCAGCAGCTGATCGGGAGTTGCAATTTGTGCATCCATGGCCTTACAAGCCTCTTTAGCCTGCTGGAAGGTAAGGTCATACCGGTCGAAAGCATCTCTGTAGTGGAACACAACACCTGAACACACGTGAAGATGGACAAATTCACACACCCTGAAAAAAAAAACTGCACTATGCCAAATAACTGTATAATACCAACAAAGCTATGGGCAGAAATGTATCTTTCTAACATGTGTACAAAAATATAACAACAATTTTAAACCAAACTTTGTGGATAAGTTGCTCAAGTATTATTTTTAATGTACAGTAATAGTCTTATGAAATTACTAAGTTTTCATTGAGGTTATAAAATTTGTATAAAGAGAATCTAGCCTTTACCATCCTGATTCAGGCAAAGTTAAATTTGACCTCTATTATAAAAACATATACTCATGTTATCAATCTATTTTTGCCCCAAAACTGGTAACCAAAGTATGACATCAGTAAGTTGAGAATTCTGTGCATTATTCGCGAAAGATTTGAGGTATAGACCAGACACATAAATTCATTGTGGGGAAAAACGGTTCTTTTTATATTGGATATTCTTCAAGTTACCTCTGACTTTGACCTCAATGAGGTCACTGGCATCCTCCAGGCCCTGCTGCACCTCACAGCGATAGTGACCTGAATCACTGTGGCGCAAATCTCCCAGCCAAAGGGACAGGTCATCAGGAGAGGAGGTATAGTTGAGCATTGCTGCACGGTCTTGGTACGCTTTTTTGACCCTTAGTCTCTCACCCCGTGCTACAAGGATCTCTTTTTCTACCCCACCAGACACCACTGTCCATTTTATCCGCGGTACCACAGGGGGGGAAGAGCCAGGAGAGAGTTTGGAGGATAGCGACGCCAAGCAAGGTATGGAGATGGAGCTGCCCAGCGAGCCAAAAATTGCACCTGAGAGGGAAATGTTCACTTGGAGCTGTCGAGCATCATCTGAGGAAAAAGGGGAAAAAAAATCAGACCGTTAACAAAGCAGTGGCTACTTACGGTAAGCTTTTCCAAAGATTTTTTCAAGATAATGTGTATTTGGTCAGATAAGATTTGGAATTTGACAAGAATATGTAGACATAAGCATGCTTACCATATGCGTGTCGATTTCGGGTGGGAAACGTCACCGTGAGATGACAAACTGCACAAAAAATTGGAAGTATCTTAACAAATCTGTTGAGATAAAAAAAAGAAACATATTTAGACAAAATGACACATTATCAAGACAGTGATGGTTACCACCAATATGTGGACTGAAAAAATAACATGATCACCTTTCCAATTTCCCACATGGAACCATTGTGTTGGTTCAGCTAAAATATGCTCTACTTATCTCACAAAATCAATTAATTTACTCTTAAAGGTAAAAGATTGAACACATTTGTGTTACCTTCACCACATCAGTCATTCTGATGTTTGTGATTTGGCCATATGGCTGATGTATTGATTGTTTTGTTTCTTACACATAGTTTCAATATGATAAGTTCTAAGATAACAATAGTGAACAACTGCTATTGTGCCATGTCCAGCATACAAAATCAGAGTAATACCATTGAAGTGTGTGTACCTTAAAAGTATGTGCTTCCGATGGGACTTGATGTTCGGTGACCTTTGCTAAACACATTCCCCCATTTGAAACTGCCCTGGAAAACCTGGGGGCTGATGCTGATGCTGGCGTTACATTATTTTGACTTATGGTACCGCATTGCACAACTATAACTATTGACAAATAATTTGGCAGAGAAATTGCCATGTTGCCAGATTCCAATGATGGTTTAAGAATACATGCCTAAGGCAAAAATGACTTAATTTACAGTGTGTTATTACCTGTGCCACTACCTCCACCACCCCATCCTAACTCTTAACAGCATTAAGCTGCTGAAGGAAATGGACAGAAGATTTTACAATTGTATTTTTCAGCATTGTATCCATCATAATTCAATCCAATAGAATTAATGAGGAATATATACAGTATATATATATATATATATATATATATATATTCCTCCTTAATTCTATTATATATATATATATATATTACTGGATTTTGTTTTTCTGACTCATTACCTCATCATTATGGTTTTAAACTCTTCTGCCTTTTGGCGTATACTCTACACAATGACAACATACCAATAGCCTCAGAGACTTCCTGTAAACCTCTTCCTAAAACTCTTTTAAAAGATTAATCAAAAGCTGGTGACACGGGCTTGTGACCACATTAGAGAAAATGAATAATTATCAATATCATTTTAGATTTTAATAAATTCTTATTTTGTTTTTTTGCACGGCTAATGTTGTTGGCTATCAGTTACATAATGGCTTTTCCACGTTCCTCCTTGACCACATATGTACTGTCCACATACTCTTGTATCCTCTCACATTTCAAAAGGTTAATTGGAAAGTCTTAATTGCCAGCAGGATTGAGTGCATGGTGTTTATAGTATATCTCACAGTAAATGAGTGTATAAACATAAAACACATGCATGTCACAGCCTCAAATTGCTGCTCAGCGAGCCTTATCAACATCTTTTATGTTAAAAGAATCTTGTGTTTTAACAGTACTTTGATGCAGTATCTATGTATCAATCTTGGAAGCCCCACAATATTCTGAGTAAGAAAAAGAGTATGTGTGACCATGTGCATACGGTAGAAAGGACCGACTACTCTGGTTTCCAAAGGGATGCTGGTGGCACCGGCTCCCGACCACAGGCCATTCATCACCTCCATGAGCTAATAACAGTGTCTCAGCCTGCCAGCTAGCCGTCACTGGGCCGGCCCTGTTATTAACCCAGCACGCATGCCAGAGTGTACACAGTGACCTCACACAACCTCTCTGATGATGGTCGTGTCAGGCTACGAGGAAGCTAAAATTTGATTTTCATTTATTATAAAAGAAAAACAGTGATTGTGAACCAAAATACTTGTCAGGATGGAAAAGAGTTGAATGTGATTGTATGTTTCTTGATTGTGAAGCAGCTACCATGTTTCTAAAAAGCTTCTCTCTTATTCACATTTGATAACATCTCCTATACTTATGCGGTATAACACATATTATTTTGGAATATAATCATTCAACTTCCACTGAAACACTATGTGAAACCGGAAGCTTAAAAAACAATTGCCCCATCACTGTTGCCGTGTCCATTCCTTAAATACAGTCTGTGAATTTGACTCTAGTTTCCCCTCATGTCTTATTCTTGCTTTGCCATGTCGAGTTCACATGATACTTTTTTTCACTGTTGGTTTATTTAGTTTTGTCTGTGTAGAGCATTAATGTTAGAATATATGTTAGTTTGGTTGTTTCTTGTTGTTTAAATTAAACTTTAAGCTTAAATTAGCTCATACTGCAGACTGACCGCACTCCATATGAGCTGACAAAGGCAAGCAAACAAGGCCTTTGAGGTATGTGCATAAAAGGTCCCCATATTATGTAATTCAATCATGTGGCTCAAAAAGAAAAATGAAAAAAGAAGGTGCCCCTATTAATGGGGGACGTCAGAAACAGAGAACCTTCTACCAAATCGGAGCTTCTGGGTGAGATCATTTTGAACACGTTATAATAAAGCTGACCTTATCTGAATCAGTATCTCAAACCCATCATTTGAGTGGACTCAACAGAAACGCAGCTCACTAAGTTGCAACAAATTAAATGACCTTCTTTTATGGCAGTATAATTGTTGTCTGTTTCCATGCCAGCTGGGTGATTCCACAGGGTATCACTATTAGTATTCTTGACAAGAAAACATCTCACAAATAGTGAGTAGCAGGGCCAAAAGGACAGCTGCACACTGTGCTTTCACTTCATTCTGACTCCCATATAAAAGGTTTCAGGGAAAATTAAAGGACAGGCCACTGGCACACTTGGTTGCTTTTTCTCTTTTCTTTCTTTCGCTCTTTTCATGGTTGGAAAAGGGAGTTTTCAACCACCAAGAACCATTCTGGAGTAGTCTTTGTACAAAAGAACCAGCCATATTAGGACGCTGCACTCTAATTCAAAGGGTCTTATTGTTGTGCTTCAATATCAGTTTGTGTATTCAGATCAGTGACAGAAGAGAAAATCCTGACTGCTGCTGTGCATTTTGTGCAATCTTTAGATCACATTTTTTATGAGGTCATGGGCCTAACCATCACCAGGCGCCTTGCAGTTCGTTTTGTTTAATGGCAGTGATAATAAAGACAAGTCAAGCTGAAATCAATGCCACCCACTGCATTTAGAGGCTTACAAAGTGCAACCAGTGCATTAATGAGTGTCCTCCTCCAGCACACACGGATCAGCTCCAGACTAGCACCATGTAGTCACGATATTCGAACAAATCGGGTTAAAGGCAGCGCTGATAACCTCACAATCAAAAGAAATTAGCACAAGCAGTCAAAATATATTCAAAAGGATGCTTAGAATCCTGGCAATGCTCCCATTGAGTGCATAAAACTTGACACTTTACTCTTGTAGGTGGCCTGTGCAGTACTCAGAGTCCATAAAGGATAGCATTTTCTAAGGTTTTTAAATTCAAATGATAAACTGAAGCCAATTAGAGACCAAATGTTCACATGGACAGACGAGATATCAAGCATTTTATCAATAAGAACATACCCTCCTGCTTCTATACACTTCCAAACATATCGTAAAAGTCTGTTTCTGCGGACAATCTTGCAACAAGCATAGAAAAAAACATTTTCATAACTGAAACTAAAACAACTGATTAACTTAGGTTTTTTTGTGGCGATGGTCACAATGCTGAGATTTTAGCCAGGTGAGTTGACTTGTGAAAAGTTTAAACTGCCATTGTAGGTTGCAACGAGTATAAAGTACACGGCAGACCAAATTTGACCTACATCAGACTATTCACTCAACACCACACCTCTGGCTTCCTGCACCATTAAGCGTAATACCTCCAAACTCTTCGAAAACCAACAGTCAGTCTCCCACAAAGATGGCTACTTTGGAAAAAAACCACTGACCATGTAATTCACCACCCTGTGAGTCTGGGAATTTTTTAAACAACCACTTTATACCAGACACGACTCAATAAATCCATAGAAGAACCACAGCTGGCATGGCCAACTTATTACCCACAAGAAGCATTTTCATGGAACTCCTAATTTGACATGTGACTCTGGGTGGGTTCAGGTGGGCCCTGCTTCCTGAAATTCATCACTTTTTCAGCTCAGAGCAACAATTCCATCAAATGAGGAGTCTTTGGTCCGTTGTATGTTTATTGCTGTGTAGAATAGGCAGATCCTGGCTGATTTAATTTATTGGATGTGTGTGTTTTTACATTTTCATCTCCAGTCTTTTGGTTAGATTTACCTTCTCTTATACGGTAGTTTAAATGAGTGTATCAGTTAATGAACTTCCATTCCCTAATATGCTCACATCCGGTTTCTAAAGTTACCTCATCTTTTGGTGCATTGGCCCCTCCCACCTGCGGTCGGCGAGCAGTAGATGTGAGGAAAGACGCACAACCAAATGAGAGGAGCTTTCTTCAGAACGCCCTTCCGAGCAGACATGAATTAAGTATGATGTGACACACGAGCCTCATCTAACCACCATTTGGTTGCAGCCCACCATCTAACATCATTGTTCCTGTCAGATAAGAATTTAATTCATCTGTGAAACAGCAGATTTGTACTTGCCATTCAATTCAAAGTGTAAGATTAGTGTGCCATGCCCACTTTCGACTCCATGGGTGCCAAAGACTACAAATAGAATAAGATAAAACTTCTGCAAAGGATATACTGACATATCTATACATAGTGCAACAAACAAGCCTTCTCACTCCTTGATGTTCACTCCTCTGGGTGCATTCTAGGACTTGAAACGTTTTTCAAAATCTTTTGTTGAAAACTATTTTGGGTCACAAGCAGATATACAGAAGAGTAAGAAGACAAGGAGGCTGAAATGAATTAGATAAGGTGAGCCTTTACTCAAATAGGGAGCTAATAAAGTGTAAGTACTAGTATTCATAATAGCAGTGAAGGGCAACCATCAGTTGTCAGTCCGCTGATCAGACCTTTAAAAAAGAAAAAGAAGAAAAAAAGAAAGAAAGAAAGGACAGGCTGAGCCCTTGCCCACTAAAAGGAAAGGAGGCCAAATGACAAAAAGTCCAATTCTGCAAATGTCCATACAAACATGAGAACATTTAAAGTGTAAAGAGAACCTGATGGAGCGTCAATGACTTCATACCTGTCTCTCCTTATATGCAGGTTTTCTTGGATTTATTGTAATGAGTCATTAGTTCAGAGGATTTTCCTTTTTATAAAAAAGGAAAAAGAAAGCCAAACCAGCCATTTGTTTATCTTGGTTCATTAGTTAAACTCAGACCAGATAGCCATTGGAACACTGTACAGAAAACAGGGATTCTTCATAGCTAAATATGACCTCTGTCTTCTTTTTTTTTTTACTCCATTACTGAAATTCAACTGAGCCCAAAGGTAGACCACAGAAAGTAATAAGTCTAAATAAGCACTCAAGGAGAAAAAAAATCATCTTCCACCATGCTACAGCATGTCAAATTCTATAAAGAAAAGGATTTTTAAACATTTCAGCAAAACCACATTTTAAACAATCACTGGGACGTGATTGGGCTTATTTCAAAGCAGTTTTATTTAGTCCTCATGCAAATGAGAGCAAAATCATCCCAGAATTGCAGACTAAAGATATAGATACACACACTGTGGTATGTGAGGAAACCCGCAACAAACATTTTTAACGCGCACTGGAAGCACGAATGACGTATCACCATAGCAAAACCTAAAAGGCATGATTTCTAAGAAAGTTTAGAACTACGTTTTTTTTTGTTTTTGTTTTTTTTTAATCTCATCATCCTACCTGGCTCTTTCCAGCAACATCTCAGCAGAGGCAGGTCGGACTTCTTACTTCTCTGTGGGTGCTGCAGTGCGACTGTCCTGAGAGGGGAAGGCGGCCGTGGATGCTGTGCACAGGTAGAGGGGAGCTGGGGCTGCTGTCCTACCCGCAGGCTCACAGGCTCAGAATGAAAGGACGGAGTTAGGAGAGAGAGTAACGCCACTGAAAAAAAAAAAATCCTGAACAGCCCACTTTTTCCTTCTCTTTTTTTTCATTCGACAATCAGGATGGAGGTGACGCACGCTTGTCCGGAGGAACATGGGAGGGAGGAGAGCAACGACATCGGCTGTGAAGTGGAAGCACGCAGTCAGGAAATGACCTACATGTTTGTTTAGTGCAGGGGGGGGGGCGACAAATACCCCAAACGTCGTTTTGGATGACCCGGGATAAGTTGAGTCAGCGCATCAGTTGCTGCTGATGCTGATGCTGATGCAGGTGAGAGCCTGCAGCAGTCCAGGAGGACCAGGACCCCACCGGTTCCGTTAGCAAACCAAAACCTATGCTCCATGTTTCTGTTCTGTCATCAATCTTACAAGAGATTTCAAGAAAGCCCGTCCAAGAGGGTTCAGACTATGCAGATGAATAAAGGTGCTCATCCCAAATATTGACTTTTAAGCTCATTGGAACTTTTTTTTCCACTTATATACATATATATATATATATATAGAGATATATAAGGTACAATTACCGTGATGATATATAGAGAAGTTAGGCATGACTTAAGACTATTACTCTGTACTGTGAACAAAACGTGAATCTAAAAGCAATGTACAGATTACATTAAAAAACTGTGCAAGGAACAATCACAGTTCCTAAACTGGCAGTGCCTTATAGTGTGTTGCCATGGTAATGCCCCTCAACAATGAACCACATAGGTATTCTGGTTATGGTACGTGATACATCAATTAATTCCCATGGTGTGTAAATTGACCATTGACATGTTCTCCAGGGTCAAGACTCAGCTCAGTGTGACTTTAATGATTGAAAGCTCAGACTGTGGTCATTGCATACACTCTCAGAATGTTTAAAAAAAACTTTTAGGGGCCCAGGACTTGTCACTGGAGTTATGCCCTTAAATGTCCTGCCGTCGAACATCTGTCATTTTTCTATTAGGAAACATACTTGTACCTTTAAGGGCCTCCAAATCCAGTTCTTAGCCCTTTTGGGTACATGAGCTGATAAAGTATCCCTATTTTGGACAGTTTATTGTACAAAATTATGCAAATGCAGATTGCCTCTTCCTCTGTAGATCTGGAGTAAGGCTAATCTTTTCTTTGTTTTGAGTTCCTATTCCGCTCCGTTGCACAAGGACAGATTGAAGCAAAAACCAGAGGATAAGGATAGGGATACGATATATCGCCATCAATAACCCTGAGACAGAGATGACCCCGCCCCCTCCTGCACCTTCAGGGGACGTCATCTGGGAGCTCTCTCAGACTCCTCCTGAACTAAAAGACTGGAATGAGGACCCTTCATCGGGGTCATCCTCCCCGTCTCCTCCTGTTCTGGACTTCACTGACCCACCACTGGGCACCCACAGACCTCCCATCCCATTCTCCTGCCCCTCCTCCCCCAACACAAACTCCAGATGTAATTTAGGACTTCAGTGACCAGATGAGGACAGAGTTGCAGCCAGATAAAGTATCAGTAGTTACACACAAACTGAT
Organism: Menidia menidia; assembly: GCA_907169785.1. Lineage (NCBI taxonomy): Eukaryota > Metazoa > Chordata > Actinopteri > Atheriniformes > Atherinopsidae > Menidia > Menidia menidia. The sequence continues at coordinate 5,863,417 of CAJRST010005557.1, read as the reverse complement.
GCGTGTTGGGTCCAGGCAGCAGTACTGCGTGTACCCGTGGCTCTTTCCAGGATAAGCCCGGGCCCGATATGGAAGTAGCTTCCCACATCTCTGTTTTACGCAAACAGAAAAAGATTAGTCAGCCTTTAGCACCCAAAACATTCTGTACATGTATATAAGCCACAGCCACCTGATAACAATAACACACTGAAACATCCAACCATTTTCATAACCACTTATTCCCTATAAACAGTATATATCCATCCATCCAAGAGATAGATCTCTTTTTTTAAATCCATCCATCCATTATATTAGGGATATCTTCCCTAATGGGGTCACGGGAAGACTGGAGCTCACCGCAGTAGTCAATGGGCAAGAGGCAGGGTACATCCTGGACAGTCCACCACAGGGCCACACAGAGACACACAAGGACAAATTGCCTAAGGGTAATTTGGAATGTCCAATCAACCTAACATGCAGGTTTTTGGACAGTGGGGGGAAGCTGGAGAACCTGGTGAGAACACACAAAGACGGAACATGCAAACTCCACACAGAAAGGTCCTATCTTATATGCACGCTTCACTTTTGATCTGTTTAATCAATGATCGTTTTAGTTTGTTGAATCTATTTTTCTTTATTTTCTTTATCTTTCTTTTCTGCTGTAAAACTCTTTATAAAGCACTTTGAATTTTCTTGTACGTGAAATGTCCTGCACAAATAAACCTGGCAGGTCTGTGGACGCTCAGAGATTTCTCTTGAGTTTGTGCCGGAACGCCTTTCATCTGTTTATCGTGTGTGCAACACATGCACACAAAATGTGAGGAGAGTGTGTGGCGGGGCTCTCTGCAGACAGCGTGAATGGCGCTTTGTAGTGGACATCCCATGACTCAGCAGCTGCTGTCAGCTCAGCCGGCCTGAGGAATCTCACGACCAGGTAACAGCACAACCGTCTCGGAAGGGACTGTCGAAGCTCAAAGAGCAGATGGGGATCAGCGGGGCGAATTCAGAGCCAAGCAACAGTCACAGTGACCCAGATTGGCTCACGTACAGGAAGCAGCATGGCATCTCTCTCTCTACTGACGTTTGTCTCCATCACAATGGCCGATGAATGAGGGAAACTTGAAACATATAAAGAAATATAGATACTGTTATCTGTTTGAGATGTCCCAGGAAAAGAGATAGCACAACGAGACCTCCCATCAGCCAGTCACCCCAGAGGCACTAGTTACCATGGAGATTCTGGGACAAGAGTTACCGTACAGCCAAGCAGAGTATGACAAAAGGAAATGTTCTCCCATTAAAAGTGGCTCAAACATGATCTAGCTCTGTTGTAATATAGCAAATTTTAAATTCTGTTAAATTCTGTTAAATTCTGCTTGCACATGGGAAATTGTGAGTATCTGAGGAAGGAAAGCCTAAAAATTGGTAATTGAAACTATTTTGGTGGCCAAAGAAATAACAGAACAGAAACTAATTCAGTTTTCACTCATGATTTTTTCTTAAGTAAAAATCATCACATGAATTCCAAATTCTTGTGACCCAAATAAGTCTGAATCAAATATTTGCTGTTGACCTCGCTTAAACTTCAGATGAAAAGGATTTACTTGATATCTTACTATTCCTGCCTAAATGAAAAAACTAACCCTATTCTGACAAATTTTGAAACTAGATGAAGCATAAGCAATGTGTGCCTTTCAGAGCTTGATTTTTGCTGAGCCAGAGGCTCTTTTATTTGTAGAGGACATCCTGACAGGCCTTTTTCACCAGTACTCGTGAACTCTTTGCTGACTTGCTGAGCAAAGGAGAGGGGATTGTGTGACTGTGGTTAGATTTATAAACTAAGATGTACCACAGTATTTTCTTCAGAAATACATCCTTATATTGTCAATAGATGCTTATTTAAATTTGGGGGAAGAGGAGGGGGTGGAGTCTATCTCCGCTGTCATTGGGCGAGAAGAGGATTACAGCCTGGACAGACTGCCTTCAGAGAACAATATTGTACTATAAGATGTTTTGGATAACTTCCAATTCCTTTTACGATGATGTATCACATTGATGTATGCCTTTTGAGGGTTCTCTAACACTAATGTGATACATTTGGTTTAAATGAATCCCACTAACACTTAATAGAATGGTTTGATCACAAAATAAGCTTTAGTGAGATGATTTAAGAGCAATGTGTTTGAATTAGATGTCTTCTGTTAAATATCTATGGATCAGTTTTCCATTCTTTAACAACAAAATATTGCAAAGAAGACCTCTGTGAAATCATGACCAAAAGTGAGAGTCTAAACTGAAAGATATATTCAAATACTGGACAGAAATATGTTTTTGACTAGAGTCTTTTTTTTAATGTAGACAATATGAATAAAATCTACAAAAAACACTAACCTACGTATTTAGCCTCTTCCTTTTCTTTGAACCCAGAATCCTTGTTTAAATGAATCAGTCGACCTGAACGTAAGAGCTGCAAATTAAGTCTGAGTGAGGGAATAAAAGCCCAAGAAGAAAGTCATTTTATTTTCCCGAGCACAACATATTGAGGTCATATACAGGAATCCAGTTGGAGTCGACTAAATTAGACCAAACACAGTTAAACGTGCATGCAGGCCATGCCTCAGACCTGCATACAAGCTAAAGTTACATTTTCCAACAGCCTTCAAACAGGCAGCCTATAATCAGACACTATCATTACATTGTAGACTGGCTCAGATCATCAAAGAGTCAAAAGCGGTGCTCAAATTTGGTTTTAAACTGTCTTCAGATGTTCTGGAGATGTGAGAGTTGTCACAAATCTCTCTTTCTAAAATCAGATACCATTCATACTGCTTGAGCAACTTTTGAACACTTCGTTACGCACAGAGAGAGTGATTTGAAGCACTTATTGGTCATTTAACTTAATTTCCCTTGTTTTATAAACAGCTTTTGCTGGTTAAGTTAATGCTTCTGGGTGCAGCCTGCACCACCAGGAGGGAATCATTAATGCATGTGGTCGCTGCGTGAAAATGACTCAGCTGAAATACAGCACAGCCTGCAGTTTATTTTTACGTATTCCTAATTCTGATTGAGTCATGTCAGTGGTTTCATTTCGCTGGGTTACCAGAACTGCTGTCAACTCACCACACGGTAGAAATTACAAGATTGGTGCTCTTAAGACTCATTCAAACTTAAGGCTCCCATAAATCTGTTCATATGCCTCTGAATGGAAAAAGCTAAGACAAATTAATTGCATCGGCTCTACCTCACCACCATTACAATTCACCTTGCTGCAATCCCAGACTAAAAGCAGTACAACGACAGAGGAGACGACCAGCCTTGGAATAATTTTTCCTCCCATAAAAGCAAAACCTCAAAACCAGGTTTCCGCTGACTGGCCGCTCTTATTTCTTCTTGGATGCAGAGTGGCAGCGACAAACGGGTCCAGGAGGGACGAGTTTGGGAAAAATGTGGCGCTCATCCGCTTACTGGCCAAACTTGGCATGCTTTCTGCATGATGTTACTGCACTAACCAAAAATGAGGGTATAGAGAGCCACCGTGAAATTTTCATGCATTTATATGATCTTCTTTTTGGATCGCTGCCTGAAAGCCAGGCTAGTTGCTTCACCAGCTGGAGACCTGGCAAAAAGGTTGAGCTGGTTTCTCTGTAAATCAATATGTATGGTTAACCAGCAAGGAAAAAGAGACTTCATGCACCTCACAGGCTGCTTTGCTCACACATCCCACATAAGTGTAGAGCTGAAGTTCATTTTAAATTTGACTGGATATTTCATTGATATAAATAAAGCTGGATATTTACAACAACGGTGGGAAAAAGTGGAGAAAAAAACCCCCAATTCAGTTTAGGACCATATTCAAAATGTGTAAAAGTCCAAAAGCTTGCAGTAAAACTCCACTTTCCTACTGTATGCAGGACCGTAGCCGGAAAAATACAGTAAAAGTAATCAGATTTTATGACACAGCTGAACCAATGAGTAAACTGTTGTGTTGTGCTAGCCAGAGGGCACAACTCCAATCCAAAGCAACCTGTACATCTGAAATGGATCATTACTCAGGTGGGAAAAACCCACGTGAGGTTTCCAATGGGCGCCACGGTGGTGTGGTGGTTGGCACCATCGCCTCACAGCGAGAGGGTTCTGGGTCCGAGTCCTCGGGGGAACCAGGACCTTTCTGTGTGGAGTTTGCATGTTGTCCCTGTGTCTGCGTGGGTTCTCTCTGGGTTCTCCGGCCTTCTCCCTCTGCCCAAAAAACTGCATGTTATGCTGATTAACCATTCCTAATTGCCTTTAGGAGTGAGTGGTTGTGTGTCTCTGTGTAGCCCTGCGACTGACGGCCTCTCGCCCATTGAATACTGGGTTAGGCTCCAGTTCCACAGTGACCCCATTTGGGAATAACTGGTTCAGAAAATAGATGGATGTTTCCAATTATGCTAAAGATCAGATTGTTTCCTTGAAATTGATGATGTAGAATTGTAAAAATGCATCACTTTTCTTGGGGATTTTCCCTGTTTATGGTTTGCTCTGTGTAGCACTTCTAATGATAAAGTCATTCAGCTGTGGGTGTCAGGACCAAAAAGAGGAAGCAAAATGGTCATGGTAGAAGCACCAGAATGATTCTATATTCATCAGAATGTTGTGTCATACTCTTAAGCACAGTACAGCCGAGTCCTGGGGCGCTTTCCTGAAACAGCTTTGTGATTCTAGGGAATTTCAGACTGCATCGGTATATGGATCACTGTCTAAATTAAGGGAATAATGACCTGGTAAAATGCACTCCTCAATCATCCTGACTGAAAATGGAAATTCTCAGCTGTGGTGATGATGGCTGATCTGACCAATTATACATGTGTATCTTATGAACATGTTGACACGGTAACTTATTATCAGAGGCTGTCTCAGAGTTCTGTACATCGAGGAAGGAGGGGTGTGTTTAAAATACGCTGGAAATGCATCGTTCATAATTTCGCCCACAAAATGATACAAAAGTATGTATAGCCGTGGGTTTAATAACGTCGGTCGGCTTTTAGTTTTCCATAGAGGATGACAAATTAGCGGGTGAGGTCATACTTGAGACCTGACAGACTTTCACACAGCGCAGGTACGAGCAGCGCTGCCAGCCAGCAAAGAGTCAAACGAGGTGAGAGAGGCCTTTGTTGAAACTCTCCAGGCTGTGGAGCCCCCTCCCAAACCACTGCCGTCTCCACATGGTTTCCCAGACACTTTGGAAAGACAGACTCATTTGTCTAAAATGCTTTGCGTTTTGGAGCGCTGCATGTCTGGACTTTGTTAAAATAACGCTGTCTTTTTTTCTGCTTTATGAACGCTCTGAACAAGCTGAAACCATTTCCATTAGAAATTCGGCCAATACCAGACCTGTGTCACTTTTTTTCCCTCACGCAGACTCACTGTAGGAAGCCCTGTGTGAACCAGCAGTAACTGCTGCTCTTCCCAAGCCAGCAACAGTGCCGGTTGTTGGATTAATGCTCCGTAAGCTGTCTGACTCTGAGGTCAGACAAAATGTGAGATGTAATTGAGCAAAATCAGCATGAATTTGGCTGAAGATGAAACTGACATTTCTTTAAGTACTTTAACAAGTGATTTCACCTCCCAGCCTGAGTTCCCGGGGGAATCGGGACCTTTCTGTGTGGAAAAGGATGTTAGGTTAAATTGATTCTCTAAATTGCCCCAAGGATCAACTCTGAGTGTGAAAAAAAAAACGCTAAAATAAATTTAAATAAAAAACCCTCGGTGAAACTTTCATCTGCTGAACAACAGTCGAGTGGTCTCTATTACCGGGCCCTTATGGCTTGTATTTCTCCATTGTAAAATGAATGGAAATTACAGTTTGACATTTATTCACAATGTTTTAAAGAAAGACAAGTGCAATACATTTATGATGTATATTGCCCATTTATAATGGTGAGTCTTTTTTGTATATTGCAACAATATCTTAAAGTCCATTCATCATCCTGGCATCTTCAGATAGTTTTGTATGTAACTTTATCTGCAACTCCCACCAGAAGCTGATATGTTCAGGGTCCCTGTGATGATCGGACAGCCCAATGGGAGCCCGACTGTCTGTGATCAGTACCAATAAGACCTCCTGTGCCTCCTGTTCTCCTGGATACCAAGTTTCTCCATGACTTCCTCTTCCAGGGTCTTCAGAGATGGAACATAGGTCTTTTCTAGTGTGTCTTCTGGACTGGTATCTTTAGGCCCATCTGTACAGTAAAATTGTGAAAATCAGTGAGGTTTGAATTTAAAATTATTCATTGAGCAAGTCAAATTGTAACTTTTTTTTTTCATCAAATAAACATCTGAGCTCAAAACCAGTATTTCTTGCCCCCTAAGAAACCTTTTTTTAGCATCAAACTCTGCAGAAGAAGGAAAAAAGTCTTCAGCAGTTTGTTTGCATGTGCTCCACGTGCTTCCTGAAATAACTCCTCCACCAGTCAAAGCATGAACCTGCTCACCTTTCCACTGCTGCGGTACAATGCCATCCCGCCGCTCCACGACAGGTTTTGGGATGATTCGACCCGTCCGGAGTGAAACTCGAACTCTCTCACCCTCCTCTGTGTACTTCCACGTGATCTCAGTGGGCTTCCTGGAGGACGGAGATCGGAACAGCAGAAGAGGACCACATGTCAAAAAATTTGGTTTGTTACACTAAAAAACTGCTGAGCTGTTACTTAAAGCTACAATGCGGCATAGTTGAATTTTTTTTTTAACTTGATCTCCACAGGTGTACTCTACCTGTCCGACGGGTCGATGAGTGCCACATTGCGCAGCAGCAAAGGAGCCTCACTGGCAATGTAGGTCCCACGGTAATCTGGGGCTTTTCCTACATACCTGTGGTGCTAAGATATGATAGAAACAGTTCTCACAGCTGTCGATCCATAAAGGCTGAAAAATACTTCTGTGCTGCACTAAGAGATCTAGTTCCATCTGGTGGAGAGTAACTTGTAAATGCACCATGTTTCCCTCCCTTTTAAGTCCATTTTAAGCAGACTTATGTCAAACAGTAAATGAAAAAAATCTAAACGTCAACATGTTTTTTAAATTATTCTTGTTACATAAGTTAAGAAAAACAACTCGGAAATTAAGTATATATAAAATAAATAAGTCCACAAACAAAGTGAAAAAAGAAATCACTCCCTTACTGTGTTTAGTCCTTCCAGAATAACCCAGTTCCTTCGTCTGAAGACTTGAATAATTTTTCCTTGCTTTCCTTTGTCCTTTCCCGCAAGAATCTCAACCTGAGAATAAAACAAAAAGCACATACGGTAATTGTTTCTTAAATAAATGTCAACAAATGAGAACAACATTTATTGTTATACTACTGCTCCTACTGATCCTCTAATTTGTGGATTTGAGCACTTCTCAAAGTGTCTCCAACAGTCACTTGGGCACAAATGACAGTGCTTTAAATGATGACCTCAAAGTGGCCTAAAATTCAACATGTTTGTGTGACCAGGAGTGTAGCAACTGAATATTACCATCAACTAGAGGCTATACTTCCAAATAAAAAGTCTAAAATTACATCAACCAGAAACTGTGCTCCCTAATCTCCAGATGTTCCTCTAACTTATGCCGGGGGGAAAAATCCCCAAACCTTAAAGTATCTCAGTCTGGATGTGAGGTTGTATTTGTCCACAAAATGTATGGACATGTTTTATCGTGTGATAAAAACTTACAATAGCATACAGGCAACCATGCAACCCAAATGATGAGCGAGCACTCCAAAAACAGTTAAAAATGTGTGATGTTCTATTCTTTTCCCCCTATCAAATGCAAAACGCATTAGTGCAGGATAAGACTAGAAATGTGAGACAACTTATCACATTTGTGGTTTTTCAGAAGATTGTAGAGTAAAAGATTTTTACTGAAATGTAGAAATCAAATGTATCAAACACAAAGAGAAAATCCTGGATTCCAAGTCACCTCTGTGAAAGCAGTAAGAATATGTTAGACTTTCATTTCTTTTCTTTTCCAAATTGTCTAATAAAAAAAAAAACCTTCAGCAGAGGCAAGCTGTGACCTCCTGTTTGTGTTTACATCTCGTATCTTCTCTTTAAGGGGACAAGAAGTCCTAACACTTATGTAAACCTTTGTAAGAAAGCAATGAGTGGGGGAAAATAACTTAGTCATTTACAATTTGTGTAGACTTGAACCCTGTGGAGTCATTTCTCACCGTATCTCCTCTGAGCACAGGCCAGTCCTCCGGCTCCACAGGCTCCACGAACACCTTTCTCCTCTTCTTCCCAGGTGGGTTCAGCCTTTTAGCAGCCGCGGTCCACGGTCTGTTAGTGCCGTAGCGGTAGTCTTTAGGCACCACAACCCGGGCTGCCATCGACAGGAGAGCTGTCAGCCTCATTGTGCTGCAGAGACCAAAAGAGGTGGCAAAGCTGTTGAAGGTACCACAGCAGTCCTGACACAAACCGCAACACAAGCTAGGCTAATGTTAGCTTATATCAAGCTAGCATTTACCACAACAATGAATTCATAAACACTATTGTCTTGTAAAGACGTAAACGTCTACAATGTAACTGCTACGTGCCTTTCAAACAGTCAACTTTTTGGTACAGAAAAAAAAACTAGCTTGTGCCTGTAGACAGATCTTATGGAGCTTACCCTCTGTTGATGCCAATGTCACATGTAGCAGGATTGAGCACCTAACCCAGGAGTGGCGCCCCCCGCTGGACGGGAGGGGAAGAGCTGCATGCAGTTTGCAGTTACAGATGACATCGATATTTGTATAAGATGTCAGCCTCTGAGGGGCGACATGACCTTCATGTTTCTGTGGCTTTAGATATCTGTATATTCAGAGCAGACTGCTGGTGTGAACGAAGGACATAGTGACAATTTGGACCCTGGAGAAAAATGCATTCTGAAGTGGAAAAGTGAAAGTCATTACAGTGTGTTACAATAGCTGTAGAGACTACTACGATGGTAAAATACAACACTAAGCATTTAAACTTAAACCAACTCTCATCAAGATCAGTTCAATGCCATGCAGTCATAATTATCAATTTATCTGCCATGAACTAAAGTTTATTTGACACTAGTTTAGTTTGATATACCATCAATTACTATTGAAATAAAAATCTTCCAAGTGTAGTTTTTGTACAGAGAAATCTTATACAAGCCTCTACAGTTTTTTTTCATTAGCTGTTATGGTCTCATTTTGCATGAGCTTTAGATCACTGCATAATATTTAATACAATAATACATGTCTTTTGAATTGAAAACATCATTTGGATTTTAGAAATTGTATTTTTTTTTAATATGGAACCTAATTCATATAAATTTGTGCAGACTGTGCAGGAAGCTTGTTTTTGTGACAAACTACAGGGGCACATAAGGTTCCTCATTTAGTCCCCCCAAAAAACAGAAAATGTAGATAAACAATTTCAGCCATTCTTTAAGTCTCTAAAGACTTTAGTTTTTCCTGAAAAAAAGAACATGATTAAAATGATTAATAACCAACATCAAACATGCAGTTTCCTGAATATATAAAACAGACAAGTTTTTTCTCTTTTTGTAATCAACATGTTTATTAAATCGACTGGCAACTACAATGGTAAACTAAGCAGCAGATTAAGATGAATGACAGCGTCCAAAAGGAACAGAGAGCTAAACCAAAAATTACACTGGAATACTAAATTAAACACTTGGAATAAACTTCAGATTTCAAGTGGCGCTTTAAACATTTTCTGAGGTGAGCCATCTTATCACACTTGGTTTTTACATTTTTTTAATAATTTTTTTTTCCGGAGAGATGAGCTTTCCCTTACTTTAACGACTTGATAACACTGCCACATACATGAAAGAACACCAAAGCAATGAGAGAACAATGATATCCACAACTTTGTTTCACAGTCAAACAATAAGACCACTGTAGTAAAACAGACTCAAATTCCAGTTAACAAGGTTGGGAAAACCAAAAATAATTAAAGCCATTTTACAGATGATTCAATCTTTTAACGGACACAGATTTTTCTTCAATTTCTTTTTAAAAAATTACACTGTGCAAATCATGTTAGCATGAATAATTTCAGTGATACATTTCTGAGCTGAAAAAGAAACATCTCATACAACACATTTCTAAGTGTTCTTGACAAAAAACGTCTTCAGTCTAAAGCTACGGCGGCACTACTGAGAGCTAAATGTGAAATAACGGCAACAAACAAGAGCTGAGGTGATGGTTTTGAGAGATTTAGCCAGGAATCACCACTGCTTCAAGACCAAGCTGAGAAAACCTTCGGGAATGTCTTTCTGCTGTCGACTATGTTCATCGTTTCTCTGAAGACTTAGGGGGCAGTTTCCTGCGAGAGAAACTGCAAAGTAACAGGTGCAACAGTCCTTTAAGATGGGGTTTTTATACTCAGTACGTTGAAAAGCTTAGAAGTCAACCCATGTCGTGCAGGGAAATTACTGAATCAAGCATTTTGAATGAAGCAAACACACGAAGCAACAAAACCAGTGTTGCATAAAAATGTCAGAAGAAACCTACAATTGAAGATAATGAAAATGGAGGAAAAAAAACAAACAAGAAAAGGCAATGTACAACTCGTCACACATCAGCTGACTGAATAATGGACTAAGTGAGGTGAAGCTAGGTGATACCAACTAGGGTGGAAGTTAATTTATGAACTACTGTTGAGAGCATGGGTGAAAATGTTTTTTCTCTGTACAATATTTATGTTTTAAAACCATCAAATGGAAGAATCTGTCAAATTTCAATTTAAATGTTCTATTATTTTTATATAGTATTCAGTTTATTTATTCCCTCTAACTGAAAAATGTTTTGACACCTAGCATTCAGTCTTTGTAATTATGTAATTGCACTTAGAAATAAAAAATATATATACACCAAAATCCCATTTACACGTGAGCCTGAAAGTGCTCAGTTCAATTGTTGGAAGTCAGATTAGCAAATGGTTCGTTTCTGGGATATATGATATCCCAAAAATGGCAAATGTTGGTTTGTTTGTTTCTAAATACAAACGTGTAGTTTTTTTTTCTTCTTCTAAGTTCTCCTAATAATTAAACAGCGGAAATCTGCATCTGTGGGTAATTATGTTGATGCTTGAATTCCAGAGAGAAGCATTGAAGGTTCTAGCTTTTCTTCTGAGTCGATGTTAAGCACTGTCTGTCACAGGCTGCAGGGAAATGGGAAAGAACAATTAAAGAAATCATTTTAATGTACAGCTTGGATGGAATAATGGAGGCATCATAAAAACCGTACTCAAAATTATTAAATTGAAAGCTGTCCATTGCTTCATTCGTTTTCATGCTAAAATGTGTGGTGCTGTAGTCACAGTAAAGCTCTGAGCACACTACTCAGGGCTCTGTACATCACTCTGTCACTTGCCTTGTGGGTAACAATATAAGCTGTGATCTGATCTTGGTTGTGCTGTTGTTGGTACTTTGGCTTTACTCAGTTGGAACACACATCATCCAAAGAATACAATGATTTCAATGCACATTAAAAGTTTAATAATGGATACTGTCCAAGGTAACTATTGTTGGGGGCTTTTCAGCTTTGCTGCTTTGTCACCTATCTATTCCCTATGCTGATGTCCAACACTGGTCTTTCAGCCCCTGAATAAGATCTGATATGTTTGATTTGAGCATCATCGATGAACATGTCCTACCTTATCTTCTGTTAGCTGGCCCTCTACGGCAGCATTATCCTGGGCCTCTGGTTTGGCTTCGCTCTGCGAGGAGGGGGCTGTTGCCTTGGGTCCAGCCACATCATTAATCACTGCCTCTGTGTTTGATTTGTTGCTGTCACCTTCTGCCTCTGTATCCTTTGGCCGCTTGGGAGATGCCTATCAAAAGTAAAACGTGTAGCCAAGCATAAAAAAAAAAAAACTTAAAAAATGGCTACGACAGCATCTGGGAGACTGTGTGCTCTGGCAGCCCGACAGACTGAAACTCACATCTGTGGACTCCTCTGCTTTTCGTTTAGTTGCTCCCTTCTCGTTCTTCTCGTCGATGACCAGTGTCCCTTCATCCTCGTCACTGCTGCCCTCAGCCTCTGCTTTCTCTGAGCTGCCTGTGTCCCCGGCTCCTTGTGACGAGTTGTCCTTCTTTGATGACTAAAGGCAGAAATGTATTAGTGAAAGGCAAGGAAACAAAGTTTAGGACTCTGCAGATCAATTAATCTGTGTGGGCAAAAGATAAACTATAAACTGCATCAACAGCACTTTCACACTTGCTGCTTGAAATGATATCAGTTCAGAGCTTCCCATTCTTCGGCCTGAGACTATCGATTGGTGGCTACAGCCTAATTCTAAAAAACCAACATCATAACTTACTGAAAAAAGTTGCATCTTGAAACTTAAACAAAAATAAATCGAAACACATTTCTAATAAATCTACTGACTGTCTGGATAGGATGCGATGAAACTCAAACTGCAGATAACCTGCCCCCTGCTGGCTGTTAGGGAGAATACAGGTTCATGGCACCAGACTCAGGAGGGCAGATCCATGTTTTATATGTGATTCAAGCATAAAATAGCCTAAATGCAAATAAATAAAGAAATAAAATAACCTGAAAAAATTAACTAATAGTCAACATTGTGTGCTGCCATCCTCTTTTGTTAAAGTCCACCCACCTCATAGCCTTCATGTGTGACAGTGGGATTGTTCTCGATCTCCCAGAGCCCCTCAGCAAAGCCTTTCCTCTTGTTGGCTTTTCCAAACTTCTCCTTGCATTCATCATACGGGAACAAATCCTTGGCTCCGAGAAATGCCCTGTATTACGTATTAAATTGTGCTTTCTTTTAATTCAACTGTGCACACAACACTGACTCTTAAAACCATTTTTTAAAGTGCCTTTACACTTAACTTGAACTAAGAAGGTTTCTGTGATTAAATGGAGTAGTTGATTTTTTATTTTGTCTAAAGAATTGGGGACAAAACAGAGGCGGAAATGGTCACAGCCAAATGACACAGTTACCAAAAATTCTATTACAGGTAATTGTCAGCCGATGACATGGAAAAGCTATACTTCAATTCAAATCTGACCCAACTGCAAATGTTAGTTATCCACCAAATACTTGCACATTTCCCATTTTTAAAATGCTTTGTCAATTTTCTGACATGACCATGCAGGTCTTAAGAAATGCAAAACACTTACGTTTCATGAGTCCCAAAAAAGAACACTTGGTACTTGTTAGATGGCGACTTCACGGCTCCTTCAGGTAACTCATCAATCTGCAAAACCAGAGCCATGTTCTCAAAATCACATGCACACAAATTAAAAACCAGTACACTTTAAAGCAATATCAATAACCAACCTTTTTGTCCAATTGATGAACAACAGTTACATCAGTTTTCACATTGAAAATAAGTCAAGTAATTAACGATTTTAACAAAAGCAACCCCAATGCTAAACTGAGTTTTTCTGTATACAGAGCCATGCAAACTAATGGGACTACATTTGAAAATGTATTTTCCATAGCTTACAGTAAATATTCAGTAAAACCATTATTAAACCTCATGGGAGCAGCGTGTTGAACATGTCAGTGCTTTGTTGGGGCATGCCTCTCTGCCAGCATTGGCAAGTTTCTGAGGAAGGCAAGCTACTGTTGTAGTCTGATAAAAAAAAGGTCGGTTCTGCCAGACTGCATTTTAGCATTTGCAGCTAGGGCCACTGTGAGCCGGTAGTTGGGGCAGGGCCTGCAGCCTGTTCACATGTGGCTGATAAGACTTAGAAAAGGGAGGGAAAAGGTGCAGATCAGTCCCACTTTTGGGTTATCACGCAGTAATTTGGTACTTTCCTTGAACACATCAAGGTTGAGCATTTGCATGGTCGACAGTCGTTTGAATGAACTCCACATCACAAAGAAAATCGGATGCTTCAATCCAGTGTTTCTTTTTCTTCTTTTATGTGGACAGGCCAGGTGTGTCTGGTATTACTCCATTTACCTTTGAACCAGTGGGCAATGACTAACTCGCTATTGGCAAGTTGTTTCTTCATTTGTGTTTAGTGGTTCATAACCGTCATAATACAGATAAAAACCCACTAAATATAGGACCTTTCGACGGTAATGGTCGGGCTACACTTTTTTTTTTTTTTTACACAAAGTAAACATCTCGTTATAGCACCAGTGTTTCTACACCAAGAGTTAACGTAATGGAAGTTAAGTCAACGTTACGAGCAGGAACATTGTAGCAACAAGTGCGGGCTGGCAGGCATGTTTACAGAACCCCAAAGCATGCCACACAAGGGGCTATCACGTAAAACATACTCACACTTGTCTAGTTTAGACTATTTACTCTAGTTTATACCCTGAATGGGTCCCATTTCAGTGGTCGTACAGCTCAACTTTAACCGTCTGCTAACTCCAGCCCCAGGTCAAGCCGTTATCGCTGCAGGCGACGTGACCGTTAGTTTTTCGCCAACGTTCTGTTGCTCCACCGCTATCTTTAACGGTTACGGATAGCATAAAGTTGGCGTTAGCCTAACAGGCCCCCAGGGACATGAAAGCGGCACACGCAGAGGAGTGAAGAGCAGCTAGCGACAATACCGAGGCCAAATGGGCCCAGTGAGTTGATAGGAGGCTTCTGAGTAGATTAATCACCCTAAAGAAATGTGCAACAGTCTAGAATTGGGTAGCTCTGTGCGGATGCTTGGCAACGTAAGCTAACCTAACGCAGCTAAGCTAACTCATGGTAGCTAACAACTGTTAGGCCTCTCAGGTGGAGCACTGAAAGGAGCAGAGCAGCCAAACAAACACACACCAGAGACCATGTTGAAAGCTTTCGACGAGATACGTGACGGCGGGAGCTTACCCTCGCAGGCCAGTGTGGATAGCCCTTCATTTTGGCGAACACCAGATCTCCAGGCTTGTATTCCTTTTGCCTGTTGGACCTCGGCATGCTTCTGCTAGAAATCGCTTGCTATCTCACAGAGGCGTGTGATTAAAACGCAATGCTGATTTCAGTTCAGTGGCGGTATCCGCTGTGGTCACCTCCAGCGACAAACAAGCCAAGCGTCGACCCAATGACCAATGGACCAGACGTAAAAAAAAAAACTGGAGCGAAGGCGCTGCGGGTTACTTTTTCGTGAATGCAGAGCAGTGCACTTTAGCCACAGGAACGAATAAATAAACAGTCTGGATCTAAATATGATTCATGCGACCAAGCGCGGTGGATTAAGTCCAAAACAATCTCCCACAATCTACCGACTCGTCCCTTGGACTATTTGGGTTTGAAATTGAAACCCGCTTCCCTTCTGCAGACGCGCCCCCCAGTAGCTATCCGGGGCTGTAAAAGCAGCGCCCCCTACTGACCAAATTTAGCAACCGACGTACGGTCCATTTTTCACATTGGAATTAAATAATGGTATTAAACTCTAAGTTGCGAGTGGTGTTTTTATTGTTCTCAAAATCTAATTGAGCAAAGCAAACACATATACAAAAAGCCCTTTACTGTTACTGCACCTGCGCTTCTTTTACCCAGATATTTTGGTTTTATACCTGTACTTCACAACATACAACCCTAAAAAGGTTTGTTTCCATTCATCTTTTTTGTTATGAAAGTTTTCAATAATTCACTTTATGATTGATTTTATGTTTCCTTTTTTCTTGCATATCCAGTGTTCTTGTTAACTTTAAATTATCCCCAGACGTTCAAACAAGCTTCACATAGAGCAGCTGGCACGGTAACATGCTGCTTGTACATAGATTGCATGTTGAATATCTAAAGATATAATGAATAAATCATTTTAATTAATCTCAGAAAAATTAAACTAGCTATCCCGTATTAACGTTTTCCTTCCATACTATTGTGTTGTTGTTGTTTTTTAAGTAAGAATGATTTTAAATTCTTGAATTACATGTCTTTGAGGATCATTAACCCTCATTAATCGACTTACCCATTAAACATGTCGAGATGAACCATCTTTGGGCTTTAAAAAAAAATGTTTACACTAGCTCTTTTTCTGTTATTTCTCGGTTGAGAAATACTAAGGGCACTGATGTGTCACGGTCATGATGAATGGTGAGGGTCTAAGGATTGTTACACAAAGGTCTGTAAGCCAAAATCCACTGAATGGTTCCGAAGACTAGGAGAAGAAGACTAGGCTCTTCCAGTCAATGAAAACGGAATTTGTCCACTAGGTGGCAATAATATCTACTTATTTCGAATAGAAGAAGAAGAAAAGGGCTGCGCAGAAAGCTGCGCAGTTGTCTTCTCGCTCATTAAGGAGACAAATGTTTTGATGGAACCCAGGGACTAGCAAAGCTCAATCTTTTGGCAAAACAACACGTGGAAGTGTCGCAGCATGAGTTAGAGAATGCAGTCGATGCTGTTTTGTATAGAACACTAGTCTGAGACGTATTTAACGTGTGTAAAGACACTCAGTATTCTGATAACGTTTCCAGTGGCGGCCTTGCTAACGTTGGCTAGTTAATCAGCTCACTCGAGCTTTTTCCTCCAGAAACCGCCGCTGTCTGTTGCTGAGACGAGAGTGAGTTTAAAACTGTCCTCCTTTTAACGGAAGTCGGCTAATCGAAAACTCGGTCTGAGTTCGACCCATTGTCCCTAACTCTCGGAGAAGTGGTCATCCATGTCCACCCGTTTCTGCAAATCATTGTTCTTCTGTAACATCAGCAAACATGTCTTTGGTGGCCTATGGCAGTAGTGATGACAGTGACTCAGAAGAAACCTCTGCCTCAGCAGTGAGCAAACCAAGTGGAGGGCTCTTCTCTCGCCTCCCTGCTCCTAAAACAGGTGGGTCTGCTGGAGGGAGCGCGGGGTCAGGTAGTCAGAAGAGGACAAACTCTTCAGTAGGGAACATCACCTCAAGAGATGACCTAGATTCTCAGCCATCAAAAGCAGACTTGTTATCCAGTCTTCCTAAACCAAGGAAACGAACAGAGCCTGTGAAGATAAGTGTGCCGCAGGTCCAGAGACCGGATGTAAGTACTGAGTCAAGTGGACATTTTACTGTGTGTATTGTTAATGTGATATGAGATTGTAATCTATAACCTGTTCATCTCTTATAAACAGTCAGATTCAGATGATGATGAGCCTGTGAAGAAGAAACAACAAGCTCAAGTAAGACAGTTTTCACTGAATGTGACATCAATATATAATGAGGGGTTATTTTTTCTAATTTATTGAATATATATTAAATGTGTTTCTCTATGGCTAAAAAATGTAAGAAACAAAGGAATATATGGCAGATAATAGCTTGACATCCCATCACAATGTGCTGCCATTCTCTGACTTTGAGACTTTTTCTTAACACCTATGCCGTGTTCTCCCCAGGGTTCAGGTTCGGGCCTGTCCTCCATTCTGCCTCAACCCAAAAACCTGACAGTGAAGGAGAAAGACAGACCTTTAATTCCTCATACACTTACAAAGCGGCAGGAACCTAAAGGACCTAAACCTGGAGCTCCTGCTCAGGGTCTGATTGGCTCTAGTGCATCTCCCTCTGCTATCAAGGCTGCAGCGAAGTCAGCAGCACTGCAGGTGGCTAGACAAATAGCCATCGACGACCAGGACAACGAAGAGGAAATAACCCCACAGAACTACTTTTCCTTCGTAGAGAGCCCACAGCCTCTCCCTGATGTCATCCCTAGTCTTGATCCTGAACCAGGAGCTCTGGCTGAACACCTACCGACTGCAGCACCTGATGAGCCAGGACAGTCAGACGCCCCTCTGGATTTTGGGGCAAACCAAGATGGAGCAGGTGCATGGGGTGAAGGATATCAGCAATATCAACCCGTGGCAGGCCCGGAGGCTTTCCCTGAGGTATCGCTGATTTTCAAAAACTTCCAAAACCAGAGTAGACCAACTGTATTGACTTTAGCAAATGTTATTAAACCGAGTATTTAAGAAAAGCCCAAAGTGAAAATGTTTCACTACACATGTGGAAGATATTTTAATTTTTGCTAAAACATTAATAATTCCATCATGTCACGGGTACTTTATTTTTTCAAACAGGGATACTATAATGAGCCATATTACCAAGATCCTAACCATGGAGTCGGAGAGGCAGAGGAGCCTGGCCAATCTGCCATGTTCGATGATGAAGGGGTAAGAAGGGAGCCTACTTCTCCTCATATTTCTCTTTTATTGTCATTTCAACCCATGCATTTTAAGTTTGCTTCCATTAGGCTTTATTACACTTAAGCCTGTGCTCAATAAAGACTCCTCAGGCAGCGGTGCATGGTTTTCAGAGCCGTTGTTTTCTGTTTGTTTCCTCAGTTCATGCGACTGCAGGGGAAAAGAAATCGAGGAAAGGAGGAGGTGAAGTTTCTTGAGATCAAAGGGGACGACCAGCTGAGTGGGAATCAGCAATGGATGACCAAGAACATGACTGAAGAAAAGCAGACCCGCCAGTCTTTTAGCAAGGTGACAATTCTCTCTCTCTCTCTCTCTCTCTCTGTCGTTTGGATTGAAACAAGGGAAATGGGATTTTGATTAGGACAAGTGGTTAACATCAGTGCGATGCATTCCACTAACTTTTTCTACCTTCCTGCAGAGGAGAGGAGAACAGCCTACAGGGCAACAGAGGCGAAAGCATCAGATAACATATCTCATTCACCAGGTGAGTGTCCATCCAAACACTGGACTCATATTACGCTTCCACATGTGAGTAATGTAATCAAAGTTTCAAAGGGTTCCTGTTTTTTTCCGAAGGTTTTTGATCAGGAAAAGCTGTAGACCATAGTATCACCAAAGACATGTTTCCATGTTTCCTGCTCACATATGTTAGTGTGGATTAAACCAACGTTGATTAGACGTTCGTTACAACCTGAAGTTGGGTACCAAGCAGTTTGAAATTAAGTGAAGAAAATTGAGCTAAACTAACATTGATTCCTTTAAAAAAGAAAACTGCTTTTGACTATTTCACTGGTGCCAGTGTAGAATTCCCAAAGGGGAGAATTTTTACCCACACAGAGCTTTAAGACACTGTATTTGGACAGTCTAGGGTAGATGTGAACAAATCGTGTCAGGGTTACAAGATTTGACCATCTGTAATGTTTAAACCTTTTATGATTAAAAGAAACCCACACATTTGTGAACTGTTGGAAATTATCTCACTCTGTGGTTTCAGGCAAAAGAACGTGAACTGGAGCTGAAGAACAGCTGGGCAGAAAACAAGCTAACCCGTCGGCAGACCCAGGCCAAATATGGATTTTGAATGCCATAACTGTGGATTCTGGTGGGACATAGGAGCACCATATCTGAAATTATTGTAGGGATTTTCAAACACACTTAAAAGGAAATGCTGTGTTTAGGAGCAACAAGTATACAAACCTTATCTTATCTTTATCTCCGCCTGCCCTCCAGCTGAACTATTCAGTGGTTCCTTTGGTCAGTTGTTTTTGGAGCTGTTAATCTGATGTCTGCGATCCAGCCCTGGCTACTACTCCTGCAGTCATATAAACACTGTATCCAGAGAATTTAAGGCAGCACAAGTGGCAGACATGTTAACGTTGCCATTCTAAATGTTTTTCCCTTTAAATGTGTAAGTATTCTGTTTATGGTGTATTCTGAGCTGTGACTTCCTGTCTGTGCTTCAAAAATCACTCTGTAAAAACATTTGGTTTTCTGGAAATCAGTCAGTGGTTGAATTTGTTATAAAAAAGCTGGCATGTCAAATATTTTTGATAAATCAGCAACTTTGTAATGAAACAAAAAATAATGTTGCTGATGCTCATTAAATTGTTGCTAATCTGTTTTTCTAAATATTAAGATCTTATTTTGATTTTTTTGTGTTTTTTTCCCCCCGCCCGTAATCCAGCAGGAGACTAAATCACCAGAGAACTAAACTTGAACCTGAACATAAATGGTTTTCTGTCCAACTGCATTGGAGACCACACAATCACCTGGGTTTACCATTAAATAGGAAATGTAGTTTAAGCAGCTACATCCATCTTGTGGAGGCTCATTTCAGGGGGATATGTTATTTTCTGGGAGTGACAGGAAGTTGTTACACTGCATTTCCTTTGTGCTCCACTTCTTCCATCAGATGTGTCTGTTTTATTACTTGATGTCTTTAGGGTTAATACTACAAATATATATATAAAAAAGACGACTCACGGTTTGAGCTTCAGCTTCCTTTTCCTGATGCAGAATGACTTTCCCATCCTGCAAATACAACGCAAAGACAGCTCACTCCTAGTGCTCCACTGCAGCGCTGTGTCGTTTCTAGATGCAATATTTCATACCTGTGATCTTACAAAGACCTCCAAATGCAGGCGGCTTCGCAGACAGAAATGGGAGTGTTTTGAGTAGACATTCATTTTACATTTTGTTCAGATAATCTGCTCGGTTTGTGTCGGCATTAACACACTGTCACACATCCTGGAGATGTTGAAAAGAAACGACTTTGACCTCAGCAGGTGTCATGTAGTAAGGACTCGTTCGATTAGATCCTCGCCCTCCAAATTCAGAATGGGTACATTAAATGCAATCGTTTACCTTAAATATGTGTGTTGTGCAGTTAGAAATCAATAAACAAGTTTTCTTTTTTTTTTTCCATTTTCCATCCTGCATCCATGGCTCTTAACGGCTGTTGGTCATCAGTCATTGATTGCGTGACAATCATGAAGCATTTGGTCCTGCGGTGTTCCACTTCTCATACCTTTAACTCAGCTTCATTTGATTGAAAACTCTGAAAAAGAGATTACCGAAAAGCTTCCGTTTTCCACAAGGCCCAGCAGATGTACTGTTAAAGTTGGAAACTCAATATTCCAAACTTCATCATAACTGCATGGGGCCTGTTTTAACTGGATGAAATATATGTAATATTTGTGCGTTGCTTTTTGAAACAAAAATATTGGATAATAACTCCAGCCAGGACACCTTTTGCTTAAAATCAGCCCCATGCCTCTTATGGCTTATGAATGATAATAACAAGCAACTATACTATGTAATACTTGGTATAGACATGAATTTGTACATCTGGCATCCATTCCTCACTACAGAAAAACACCAGCGTATTCTGATGACTGATGAACTATGAAGCCAACAGAATTTCTACGGTGACATTTTGATCAAATCTTTTGTTCTTATCTAAATTCCATCTCTGTCTTCCTGAGTCAGTTGCCAATGTGATGTTGCAGTTATCCATGTTTTCTGTTTTTTTTCTTAACTACTGCTGGCTGTAAATCTCTGATCTAACTTTAGTGTATCTGCAGTTGGATTGTTTTCATATTGTAGCCGAATAATTTTCATTGCAATTCTTTCTTCTTTTTTTTGTAGATTGATTAAAAATAATGTACTGATAAACCTGAAACAATAAACCAGTTTAACAATTCCTAGATTATTCACAAAAGTTCATATTTTTCTATTTTATGCTCTCGTGAACTGCTAACAGAAACTATTTCAAAATGCATGCCCAATTAACCTAACATGCATGCTTCTGTTTGGTGGAAGGAAGCCGGAGCCCCCTAGAGAGAACCCATACAGACACAGGGACAACATGAAGTGTGTATTTTTCATGGATCATATCATTATTTCAATGGTACATCAACAACCCCAAAAGCAACTGCATTGCGTTGGTTAACAAACCATCCTGTTTGTTGCCTTCTTCAGCAAACAGCAGCTGCTGAGTGTGTTACTAAAAAAACACAACCAGTAGAGTTCTTCAAACACATTTTTTGGAGTCCATTAACTTTTATCTGGGCTTTGACTTGGAGGAGATGTTGTGTTTTGCTCAGTTTGTGTGCTTGCTGTGGTTTCCCCAGCAGCGGAGGGTCCTGCTGAGGCTGAAGTTTCGCCCACAGACTCTTCACCAGCTTCCATTTCGGAAGCTGCCCTCAAAGCAGCGTCCTCCTCATCAGCCTCTTCTGAAACGTTGGCAGCTGCCTGCAGCCTTCTTTGGGCCTTCAGCTGCTTCTGGTGTGTGGCAGAAGGGTCTTCATACGGCAAAAGTGACATGGGAACCCGAACTGTGTCCAATCCATTAATCTAGAAGAGCACAGTAGGAAAAACATAAGCAGTATGCAGGTTTTTTATGCTTAAACACTATTGGATTTGATTGAAAAAGCAGTCAGTACACGCAAATTGAAATGCTGCAATAGTGCAGGAACGCAAAGGTAGTTGTTCAAAACACTTAAACAAATGCAGCTGCCATTCTGTACGAGTATTTAAAAATGATTATAAATATTCTAAGTAGTCATGGAGTCGATCTGAACTGCTTCAGATTTACAACAAAGAGGCAGCACAGAACTTCACAACATAGTTAAAGAACAACATCTACAAAAAGAAAAAGTCTTACTGTAACTTCACACCAGTAGTCGCCCAAGTCCTTTATTGGCTCAAATGGCAGGTTCAGGGCATGAAGTGGCACAACAACTCCCAGCTAAAGAAAGGTTAAAAACAGGGTCCTCAGCAATAGTCTTGTTGCAAAAACACAGTTAAATTCTTCCTGGGAAATGAGGATTACGAGGATACAGTCAAACGCACCTTCTTGAGAAACTGCCGGCACACAACTTCTTTAGTGAGCTGAAAATCATCAGGCGGCATTTTGTTTATACTCAGCTTTGAGCGTTTCAGGAAATCCAGCGTCTGTGAAAACCCCAGAAAACACTGTCTTTCAATCATCTGGTACCAGAAAACCACTAGTTTAACACATCGCTATAGTCCCTTTTTAAACAGATTTCCGTAAATCAGGATCCAAGTGGCGAGGAAACATAATTACCATCTGTCCAGTTCGGGTTTGGATTCGGTCCTCTGGCCTCCCCTCTCGTAGAAGCTGTACATCAACCAAGATAACAATGATTAGCAGCAAAGCAAACCAAATCAAAACCATGGAAGAGAAACATGAGTGTTCATATTTAATACCCACTCTCAGCTCCTCAGAAAACATCTGTTTGTTCTCTGGTGATGGATAGACCGCCAGGCCTTCGGCCAGCAACTTATTTCGTCCAACAGACCTTTTCACAAACACAGTGTCTCCTCGTCCTCCAAGTTCTGTTATTTGGATGGCGTAAAGTGCAAAGAATGGATTTACAAATGACGCGACTTCAAACTTCAAATTCATCAAAGTGCTTTAGACACTCACTTGGTACAGTCTGAGTCAGGATGAGCTCCATATTGGTTTTGGGAGCATGTTTAGTGTCTTCCACCAGCTTGTAGACTCTGTGTCTCCGGGGGTTCAGCCTCGGTGGACTGCCCACTTTGGAGAGGGGAACCTGCCACCATCGCTCCACCACAACTGTGTGCTGTGGAAACATCCAGCGATTCATTCAATGTGTGAAAAGTCTCGTTTTAGTTACTTCTTGAAACTAGACACTGACATTTGACCAAAGTGTATATATAATATTGATGTTAACCAAAGCATAGCATGGATGTTGTTAGAAAGGGAAATGCAACATATTTAACTTAATTTATGCATCCTAATACTTTTGTTGGTCTCAAAAAATGCCATGGAAGATGCCATCTTAATTTCTGTTAAGTTTTATTAAAAACTGGTTAAGGGAGTTCCAGCACACATTGCCATTAGTTTATACAGCTGTCTGAGAACAATAAAGGGTCAAAATACTAATCACATTTAAACAAAACCTGTTAATAACACATAAACCCCTATGTAAAGATGAAGCTAAACCTTTGGCATAGGGTTTGTTTTAATCAACAAACCCTGCTCAAATGGAAACGCCCTTCCGTATATGGGTTTTTCTGATACGTTATTATCTAAATGATTATTTAAATGGGTTTGTAAGTATCTACAGAGTGCACGGACACTGACCTGAGCAGGAGTCAGAGACAAACTCCTGACAGCAGGCTGGCGGAGCAGGTCCTGAAGGACACGGCGGCAGGAGCTCCACATGCTCGGCTCAACGCGGTAAACAGCGGCGTTCAGTAGCTCACTCGGAGGTCCACAACACCCTTTTATTCGGCTCCGCAAGTCACCACTTTATTCAGCAACCAACGGTGAATATACGACCAGCACATCGATATTACAACATGCCTGCTAGCCAAAATGGTCCGTTGAGTGGCGGAAGAGGACCCCCGAAAAAAGCACTACAGTAGTCTCGACCAATGCCTGAAGAAAATGACCTAGCTTTCGACAATATTGTTAACTTGTTTATATTATGACATTTTTATTGTTTCAATTTTTTTTAATCATCGACAGATGTGAAAGGCTTTAAAAAAATATTTTAATACATTTATTTAAAAAACACATATTGCGTGGCTTTCGTTGCTATATGATATATATTGGCTTGAACTTTTGAAAAATAATTAATCCTTTGGAGTCAATGACTTGCCCACGAAAGTCAACCAAAATACTTTGATAAAACATAAACAGTGTCTAATTTTTATTTATCTATGCCTTTACCAACTTCTTGTTCAGTAGAGAAAATAAAACAGATTAAATAGCCTGGTTAAAACCAAAATTATATTCTATTTCTGTCCTGTTTATTCATATTCACCCCATAAATCAAATAGTTGCATAATATTTCGACAGATTGTTTACATAAAAAATGATACACTTAAAATATCAAAAAAAAAATTGGTCACTCTTTTTAACCTTAAACTTAAATGTTTACACAATCAATGATCCATGTACTGATAGCTACAAGTTATGCAAGTGAGAGGTTTATAATCTTATCAGCCTATCTTTAGTTCCCTTTTAGGGGGGGTGGAAAAACCTATATCTATGTACTATGCTAAACTTATCAAATATTTGAAGTGAATATTAAATAAAAAAAAGCTTTATTTTCAAACATCATGGTACAATTGCAAGATACAAAGGCAGTCTCAATATAAGAGACTGCCATATAATGAACAATTTATTGCCCATATCCATACACTAGATTATCTATCATGCAATCTTATTTTAACTCAAAATGTTAACTGATGTAAACAGGAAGCGTGTGATATGACAATGCAGTGGCATAAAAGGGATGTGACGCCTCAGCAACTCTGACACTTGACTAGTCCGCACCAGCCTGCAGGCAATGACTAACGTTGAATGAGAATGGACTGCAGGTGCTGTACAACTAATATTATACTGCTATTTGTACACATGAAGCAATCTAAAAGAAAAGCATCTACAAGAAAACTGCAGGAAAAAACATCTAGACACACATTATGGATGTGTTATGGTTGCACCTACCATTTTAAACCTTGTGTTTGACTAAACCCAGGATGAGCATCACTGCTGTTAAAAAGCTAAAGAATGCATTTCTTAACACTTTGAAGATATAAATCGATATTCAGTTCATACATCACCTGTAGCTTGCTCTCCTAAATCACTGGTTGCACCGTAAAAGGAGCGACGACTGGGTATCAAGTTGCGTCTTACCACCATAGTTGTACAGCATGTGAGTAAACCAAAGCAACATCCGCAGATAAACACAATGGTCATTGCGACCCACAGCAATGTGGTGACAACAAAGGCAAACTGGTAGGTGATCATGTGGCAGTAATTATCTGTTCCAGAGTAATTAGGAGGATAGATGTTATAAACCCAGCAGGTACCTAAAAAGACAGACATTTATCATGTTAACTTGCTAAAATAGTTTTTGGTGAAAAATCTGATGGGATGGGAATAGTCACACATAAATAGAAACATGTTTAAACCATAAACATCTAGATTTCTGGAGCTGTGCATTTTTCAACATTAAGACCTAACCATGTACATTGATCCCAACTGTAATCTTGTGCTTTTTATACAGGTAGAGAATGTTTAAATACCTGACCATCTGCTGGTGAGAGTGCAGTAAAAAGGTGAGCAATATCAGAGTTGAAAATAATTTAAAACATGCGGTTTTAGTCTAAATCAAGCATTTTTGTGCACAGAAGCAATCATCTAAAAAAGCCCTAAAAGTGCTAAAGATTACTTGTGACCCACTAAAAACCATTAACTGCTGAGCAGCACAAGAAACTCAACTGATTAGATCTAAACCTCAGAAAATACTGACAAATCTTTTTTCTCTCACCTGCTATCAACCAGGAAAAGCTAAAGATGTGCAGGACTGTCATGCAGG
Organism: Menidia menidia; assembly: GCA_907169785.1. NCBI lineage: Eukaryota > Metazoa > Chordata > Actinopteri > Atheriniformes > Atherinopsidae > Menidia > Menidia menidia. The sequence continues at coordinate 5,837,474 of CAJRST010005557.1, read as the reverse complement.
CCGTCAACAAGATGTTGATGGCACTTTCCTTGTTTTTGCTGATGTTATAAGTGACCGACAAAGAGAGGATGCTTGTTGCTCCCATCACTATCAGGTAAATGGGGATGTTTGGCTGCACAGGACAGTTGTTCAGATGTGTGGCTCCTGTGATGCAGAAGACACAGCCATGAATAATATAGTACAGATTCACATTTTGCTAGGTTCGTGAAATACTGGAACAGTGATGTTTGTAGCACGAAAGTGAACCAACCCACTCCGATGGCGGCAATCATTACCATCCACCAAATGAAGTTCACCACAACTACAAGGAGAAAAAAACAGAGGGTCTACATTGGCCTTAACACAGATAAATTGGTACAAAGTAGAAAAGGTAACTAACCAAGTGTTGCAATCAGCACGGCACCCTGAGGTCTGAAATCCATCTGCAGAGAGGGGGTTGAATTATTAAGACTGTATGAAGGTAACAAGAAGTTATTAACATTAGGAGAGCTGTATCAATGTGCTCTACTGTACCTGTCCTGCTGCAAGAGGAGACTTTATAATCCTTTTTTCTTTTTTGAGCGAAGCGCTGAGTAGAGGCTGGTTCATAAGTCGATGTGTTCAATCAACCTGGTTAGCATCGTGTGCTGCTTTGGCAGGATGTGAAGACACATCATTACAAGCATTTCGGCAACTGTTTTGCAACTCTCGCTTTGAGGAAATGATAATAAAATCAGATTTTATCATTGATGCTTACACTATGCATGCCGCAGAGGTTGATTTATCTGTTGAATTCTTTGCATGCAGAATGTCACACTTCGTTTAATGTAATAGGATATCTTAATAAGATTATGCTGCAATTCTCCACTGGAAAGATGATGTGCAATAAAGGTTACACACAGGAAAAAGTACTATCAGCTCTCATCAGTGTGGCTGCAAATAAACAGTGCTTCCACTCTTGTCTTCTAAAACTTTCTGAAGAGTTCTATACCACTAATACTGGATGCACTGCTGATGGTTTGTCTGGACTTCCATTGAAATTTCCACCTATTTAACCGATTCTAGACTCACAGTCACTCCAGAGGCAATTTAGAGTCTCAAGTTAATCTAACATTCATATTTTTTGACAGTGGCAAGAAACCAGAGAATTCAGAGGGATTAGATTTGACTATATATGTGTTTACATATTGCCATGAAATCCCTCTCGCACTCAATTATAAAAAGGCAAGACCCTACTCTGAATGTTTTAACATGATGCTTGATAAGTTTTTTAGCTTATTCTTTCTGTTTCTGTTTTTATATTCTCTGAAAGGAGAAACTTTAAGGGTGGTTTAAACTGTAATGCTGTCATTTCCTTGAAAACAGGACATGGATAAAGAGGCTCTAGCACCACCACATGCCAAAAATGAGATATATTTCAAAATGTTTTTCTAAAGACCTCAGCAACAATGACAGAGAGGTGAACATTTCTGATGTACTGATCCAGAAGATGACCTTTGGTATATGATGTGCTGAATTTTGTCTTATTTCTACCTTCTAGTAAATTGTTCTCTCAAATCTTCAAGGCACCACTGTGTTAAATCCTAAAAATATAAACTTTTTCCAAGCTTTACTAAACTTACAATCTATCACTATCAGTACACAGTGACGGGTATAAATTGGTTCCATTATTGTTCCATGAGGTCATATCACCTTTTTAATCCAGTTTAGCTATAAAATGCTGTTGAATAGTTGTTATGAAAAAATACAAACAGACATATACAGAGATTCTTCGATTTAATCATGTGGTGCCTTTGTTTAAAGATTAACAAAAGATTTTGACAACAGACAAAAGGCCAGATGAAACTGTGATGTGTGATTTGTGGTTTAATCATGAAATAGTTGGACTGTTGAAAGAACCTTTAAGTAAAACCCCATAACGTTACATGCCTGTCATGATACTGATAAAACATGTGAGAGGGTGTGTGTAGACTGTCTTCTGGGGCAGGATACAAAAGTGTAGGCTTTCTGTCCCCACGTAACAAAATCTGATCATTGTTGCCCGGAGCTCTGTTCAAAATTATGTTCATATAATTTATCTTGATGTTGAGCCACTTACAGATACACCATCAGTTTACTCTTTTACCCGTTAGGATGGATGACAGTCGGTCTTTCAAATTAAACTTTTTGGGAGGAAAGTTAAATAATTGTTTTCTTTGTTTCTCATCTTTTAACTGAAAGCCAATGATCTTTTTAATTGTGGGAGCAGCAGGGAAGTCCATGCATATGATTCCAAAACGCTGGTTGTGGTCCGTCTCGGCAAGAAGATAGTTGTACAGCAAGTGGTTGATTTTTTGCGCAACTACCCTTGGGGGAGCAAGCACACCAGCTCCACTGCTGTAGGTGAGAAATATTTGTTGCCTGTTCCCAACAGTTGTTGCCTCAAGGTGTTCATAGACACTCCGCCATTTATCGTCGAGATGAAAAACCGATGGTACCTGCAGGGAACAACAAATACGTAATCATTTACCATAAAAGTATGTGGAGAGATAATTTTGGAACATAATCGTATTCATTCAGAAGATGACGGCCAATCAATGCTACAAAACAGAAATGTTTCGTCTTAAATCAAGTTACATGCTTTTGTCATTTTTTGGTATGATAAAAGAAAGAGATACAATATAAACCCCCAAAGATGTTTATGACCTGGTTATTGCGTGCACATATTTTGCTTAGTTGGTGTAATTCAAAGAGACTTTTCCTAAATAATGAACAAATGGATGTGAACACTGCACCTTAATGTTTGAAGGGAGTATTTTGCCAGTAAAATATTGAAGAGCCCTGTTTACTTTAGGGAAATTCTGGTACAGGACTGCGGAGAATGGATGTTTAGGTGGAGGTCATTTAACTCACTAATCCATCCTCCACTAACCATTCCTTTTTACTTTATATGCATTTGCAGAAGCTTTTTGTTTGATTTTTAAAAAAAAGCTCAATATTTTTAACATTTCAGAAGAATCAATATTATCATCTCACACCTTCCAGTCATCAGCGATGTCCAGGGAACCATAGCGCATCCCCAGGTCTGGTCCGTGGAAGTCTTGCAGGATGATGAGTTTCCCTCGGGCCTCCCCCATGGTCGGCACCAGTCGGCTGTGCCACAGCATGTCCCAGCGGGCAAAGTTTTCGATGTAGTTAACTACGGCGCCATAGATGTTGTTTGTCTCGCTGAATTCTTCTTTTAGGCGCATCAGCACCGTCTCAGAGGGATGCTCTTGCAGGAAATTCTCCACACCCTCCAAAACGTGGCCAAAGTGCGATTTCTGGTAGGACACCCCGTGGTGGATGGTGAGGTTCCCGTCCACGTGACGCACTCGGACGTCTAGGTAGCGAATACCAGCCCGGAGCTGATCTGCCAGTGTCCAGGTCTGGCACTCGGCATATATGCCGCCGTACACAGCCATGGTGTTGTGGGTCCCAGGAATGGACACTGCAGACAGTGGCTGATGATCAGGGATGCTGGCCATCCAGGTTGGGTTGTAGAACTCAGGCTCAGATGTGTCATCAAAGTCAGGCCTCTGAATTTTACCACAACTGAAATGAACGATTCTATAAAATAAAAAAAAGGTCACAGTTAATAAAGAGTGTAAGTCGGTCTTTAATATGTTAATATGTTTCCCATACTACACAATGTTGCAGCCTTACCTATTTTCAAATGGTTAGCTTTTAAGAATAATCATTTGATCTTTAAAAAGTACAAAGGAATACACGTGTGTGTCCAAGTTAAGAACAAGTGTTAAAATCAGGACCTGTATAGCATAATTAAGACGAAAATTATTTGAAAAAGTGAAAGTCTGATGAGCCTAAAATACATCCAATATCAACAACATGGTTAACAACGTCTGGGACACAGACAACACTTGAGGTTCAAGAGCCGTTCCAATTCTGTAAAGTGGAAAATGAGTAAAGCTGTATCAGGAGGATAGCTGTAGCAATGTGCTCTACTGCTGGGAATCAAATCAAAATGTTTAATAAACGAGTTTTAACAAAATGTCCTTTAAAATGTAAATAAAGACATGTTGAACCCATGTCACATATAAGAAATACAATCAAAAACAAAAAATACAATCTTTAATTAGTGGCTTTTGCAGCGGTTTCTGAAAAATTTTCATTTCCTTTTTAAAGCATTGAAATGACAAGAGTTAAAGCTTGCAATCTGTACTTGTCTGGCTTTAATGTTCTATGTGTTTCATATGAATGCACTCACCCAAGCAGGACAGTCAACTTTGTGATTAACTTCGGCATTTTGACTGGATCTTGTCTGATGTAGCTCTGCAAGCCTATTTATCCAATCCTGAAAAGAAAATGATTTTAAATCAACATAGATAAGTATGACTTACAAAGCCAGTAGTTATTTAATTAGTTAGTCATTGAGATTCATTAAGGCGACACACAAGATGAAACCCAGTAAACTACAGCTGTGACGGTTGTCAAGTTTTAAGCTTTGACTTGGAAAAAACCCCACACCAATTCAATATTAGCTTAAGTTTTGAAAAAAAGTAAAGGACATTCATGCATGCCTGCACATGAAATTAATATTTAGCTCAGTAGTACTAGAAAGCCAGAACATTTTAAATTCAATTGTTAGTTTGCTTCAGAAAAATAGTGAGGCATGTTTTCTTCATGGATAGTGCATCAGTCAGACCAAACAAACTGTGAAAACTATGCAGTTCTGGGCTGAGATCAGCCTCAGCCCACCTCTGTAAGCCAATTCAATGGCAGGGGTAAAGCCTTCTAATCCCAAAACTGAACCAAACCACTACGCACTGCTGTGTCAAACCTGCTGATGTGCTGTTCTGTTCGCTTCAGTTCGTACCTGAAACCTGGGGGTGTTTGTCCTCTGGCCGGCCCGGTGCCTGGGGATGGTGCACAGAGTGAGAGGGCAGAGTGGAGCGTAGGAAAAACTGACAGCCACAGAGTCAACCTGGGATATTATTGCGGGTAAAACCACAGAGGAGGAGCTGAGCGCAGGGGTGGGGACGCAGCGTTACAAACGCACACGAGAGGTGTACTCTAATATCTTGACATTTCTTCAAGTTCGTGATGAGAATTCCTCGCTATGACTTTGTGTGTCAATCTTATCAATATAGTTCAGATAGCAATTTAAATGGGCATTTGCAAACACGAACAGCTGACTGTTCCCATAGAGTTTCTTATCACTCAGTAGAAAAGGCGATAACCACATGAAAATGTGAATCATGGCACGAAAAGAAAATTCTGAACATGCTCTGCAAGAAACAACATACCTCACGATCAAGTGAACTAGTTTTGATAAGGGAAAAAAAAGAAAACTAACTATGATAACACTCAATAGATAGTAAAGATAAATAATACACAATGTCTTCAAAACAGTTTCTTGTAGGATTGTTACATCTTACATTTAGATAAAGTACAGATGGAACAAAACTGTTTAAATATCTACACATAAAAAGAGAACACAAATTCTATCAATATGTGAGGGCTGGACAGATGAACAGAAATGACATAACACCAACAAAATTATGTAAAAAATAACATAAAACAAATCACATATAAAGTAATAATAATACAAGCTTATATATGTTGACTGAGGGTAAATGGATGATGTTTAGCTTCATTCTTCTGATTTTAAAACAAGAGTGATATCTTTTATATTCCTAAGACACTTTTTTCTCTTGCAAATGCCACCAAACAGCAGAGCCATAAAATCATGCTGCTGCTCTGCGAGTTGGTCTCTGTGCTCCAGTTTCTCTCTATTTTCAGGCTCACATCTAATTATGTAATCAATTATATGATCAATTGTACTGTACCCTCTGAAAACCAAACACTTCAAGGACGTTACAAATTATGCAGAGCAACAAGTGCTACAAACGTTTGACACCCCATAATGACCCCCATTAGGCTGATCAGATACAACCTTTTTTTCTTTTCTAGCTTTGATATTTGTTTTATCTTCAGACATTACATCGCATTTTACGTATGCACACTTCATCGAATAACTCAAAGTAAGATTATACGTGTTGTTGAAGCAGATTTTAAAAATATCATCCACTATCAAAATATTAAAGCAAAATATATATAAGAAGCATGCGTTTAGATAAAAGAATCATACAGAATGATACATTTCAGAACAGTTTGTCCTCTCATAGGACGCCGTCAGCGTGATATCCTTAGCAAAGATAGTCCACCAAAATGTGTGTGAAAGTGTGTGTATTCTGCAGATGTTTTCCAAGTCGTATCTCTACCCAGGAAGCAAAACATTACACAACAGCCTTGTCCAGTTATGACATGTTTGGTCAGCTGCAACTTCAGACTATATCATGCAGAAAATATATACATAATACACAGACTGGAATACACTGGCAGAAGGCCAAGGTAAGACACAAACAAAGCTAACAAAAAAAAAAAAGAATACTCTCCAAAAGATGAGTATTTAGTTCTCAAATTTTTCAAGTTTCTCTACAAGAGAAAGCTGACATAGAACTAACAAGAAGGTCAGAAAACATGACTCAGCCTCAAAAAATTTAAAGTCAAATAGGGTTTGTTCAACACATCCTAACACAAATTTAGTTTAAGATCAAATCTATAAAGGGTCTCTGTGGATTGTCATAGGATTTCTGCTGTTGACTATTGCTGCCCTTTGACAGTGATTGCAGGGGGCTGTTTTTTGGCTGTGCCATGTTTGACTCCTCCTACCTTACATTGCTGCATCACCAGTTGGACTGTTCTGGATCCTGATCCACCAGTTCCTGGAGCGCCGTAGCCTTTTAGGCCATATGCCACGCAGGGCAGCTGTGTGATATGGTGTGAGCAGCGTGGCACATAACAGAAGCCTTCTTAGCTGCATAATGTGGGGATCCAAAAATCCAGTGTTGAAGATGTAATCATGTCGACTTAAAGAAAGCTGAACTTATAAGTCATAAGGATATTAATTTGTAATAAGAAAAGTATATGTCAAATGACATCTGTCCACATAAAAAAACTGATGAATCATGAAAGTTGGGAATCTTTTATTTCATGAAAAATTGTTCAAACTCATATGATGATGGTACACAGTGGCCATTTTGAAACTGTGTAGCCGTTTCTTTTAATTACATTCTGTAAACGTCTGGGGACAGAAAGATCACTTGTTAGATGTTTGGGAGAGGAATTTTGCTCAACTGTTCTGACTTTTTCATTGTATTTTACACGACATGATGCCTGGGCATTCTAGCTCTCAGACTCTTCTACCACAACATAATGCTGCTGTAATCGATGAAGCCCAAAGCTTAGCAATGGCTTCCTGAATTATGAAAACAAATTCTCTGGATGTGGGCATATATTGCTCCAAATGTTCTTTTTGCCTGTCAAGCCTGTTCAGACTGATGGTGCCTCTCAAGAATAGAAACTTTCCAGGTCTGTGAGCTCTAATGAAGCCCCATACCATCAGAGATAAAGGCAACTGCTTATATGGTGTCCATAATTTACAAACCGAGTTTCACATTTTGATCCATCTGACCACAGAACAGTTTTCTACTTTGCCTCAGGCTATTTTAAATGAGTGTTCCTGTTGCCAGTTAGCCTTGTTTTTAGGAAGATGTTGCTGGCTGTTTGTGTTTTTGTAGACTGCCCATGTCTGACATTCATTTGAGATGTGGTGTTGCCATCAAATCCAAATTGAGGATTTTCTTTAAAGAATAAATAAATCTAGATTTATTCTAGATCTATATCTCTAATATCTATATTTGCAAATCTTGTTTTTAAAAAAAAGATCTATCTTTTATCTTTTTACAAAACCTATCATTTATTGAAACGCAGATGTGAACACTTAAAATAAACAACCCAGGGCAGGAATGATAATTTATTCTTAACAAGGCCACCTGATGGCAGTAAAGAACAAAGCCCCTATGTGCTCACACACTAAGTTCAACTATTTCTAAAGTTTTTCGTGCACAGAACACATTGTGTACGTGTACATGAACTCACCTTGTAGTGCCATGACCATGGCTGACAGGACTGACAATGCAGGAGATGGAAGAAGTGAAGCAAAGGCTGACAGACGGATGGATATTGGATATTTCAGACAGGGGTAGAAAGTCATGCAGATCTAAGACACAGAATAAATGACAATATGGTCAGCGGTTGTGATTGATCAAGACTAAACAAGTCAACTCATTTCACGGCAACCACAATAAAGACACACACAAATACCATCCCAAAGAAAAAAAGTAAAAGCTTTCAGTAAAAGCTTTTACTTGCTCACAGATGCCATATTTTTCACTGTTTGATCATTTTGTGGGAACACAATTAATACAATTATGAACTCCGGGCAATGTTTCTCAGTTTCATGAGAAAGTATTCTATATCTTAGGTCGACGCTAATATTATGCAGAGATACTTGACAGGAAGCTTAAACTGAAACTGCACCAACCCGTCACGCACAGAAACTCTGAGTTGTTTTAGACTGAATATTCAAGTTTGTGGCAGTGACTTTTTTTCCGGTTCATCCAGTTATCACTTTCATTTCTCTTAGGGGAGAATGACCAGTATCTGGTTATTCATGCTGGTTATGAAGATTTGGGTGACAATCATATGAACACAATTGGCACCTCTGCCTTTGTTTGTTTCCTGTGGATGGAGCTCCATTCACAGTGCAGCTGAAGGACGGCCCATAACCAATCAGCACAAAGCACACATAACTCACTTCCTGGTGTTTTCTCCTTATTTGGTAGGAGAGGCTGTCCTTATTTTAGAAGGGTGGAAAATGGTGGAAAGGGAAGTCAAACAGCTGCCGTAGACGGAGGGACAACAGCAGTTTTATCTCTGGTGAGTAAACATTGGTTGCCTCTGTGGTTTATAATCTTGGATCTGAAGGATGCTTAATCAGTGTCTGGAAGCTGGAAGCTAGAACAGACAGGAACATGGGAGGATGGCTCATGTTTTGGGCAGCAGGGAATCAGGAAATGAGAGGAACAAGCTAAAAAAACTACCAGCTACACATCCCTAGTTCAAGTTAAAAATCCCCAAGAAAGCAGTTTCCAGTTATTGTGTCAGATGCTTAACATGATTAAAAGTAACCTTTTGTTTGTTTACACTCCTTAGGTTACCATGTACTGATTTTAATTAAGACACACCTACTCTAGTTATTTTTCCACCCCAGCAACATTGTGAGGGAATGATTAATGTCACAACTATGAAGAAGATTCCACCTCAGTAAGGATTTTTTTCTCATTTATGATGTATGAAATGATCAAATGATAATTTCATACATCATAAATCAGAAAAAAAATATATATTTTTTTAAGGAAGATCATTTTAAGATAAAATGTCAAATTTCCATCATGCCAGCTTAAACAAAATACTGAGGGAAACATCCTTTGATTAAAAAAAACATAAATCAGAGTACAGTGTGACAACACTGTATGAATGGCAGAATTTTAAGGAGACATCTGTTTTTCACAGTGCAGTCAAGTTTAAATATGACATCTTGGATGAATTAAGATGAGAGGATATTCAAAGCTTTCTGTTTTAACGCTGAAGCCGCCAGGCACAGGATGCGTTCAGCTTTTAAGAGCATTACTTAATTCTGTCTCTGCAGCCTCCTGACTCACTTGGTGTGGATCTTGACAGAAGACAAATAAAAGAGATGGCTGAGGCTGGACAAATCAAGAAAACGGCAGCTAAAGTGCTGTGCTGCGTGGAGAAGGTTTCGTCCTTCGCCTCCTCCATTGACCCCATATTCGGTGTTGTTTCCTCCCTGGTTGGAGTGGCTCGCAAGGGGTTGATGGATGACGAAGGCCACGCTTTAGATAAGGACTTCCAGGAAATCCACACCAAACTGGAAAGCATCTCCAAGAAAAACCAACTCTGTCTGAGGAAAATCCGCATTGACGAGGTGAATGAAACTTTTGGCAAATACGAGGAGTTCATCAAACACCAGTACAATGCCTTCAACAACATGGTGGCACAGGTTAAGAAAGATCCAGGCAAAACCCAGCAGTACATGACTACCTTTGAGAAGATTTATGAGAGAGACAAGTCTGACATTAGCCTGGATGTGTACTACCGCGGTGTGATGGGGACAAACGCGCTGTTCGGGAGACCTCTCCTCAAAGTCTACCTGGACAACTGCGATGGCGATCGTAAAACCATGGAGCACCACTGCTCCCACATCGCCCACCTGTTCCACATGGGCCTCATCGCCCTGATGGGCTACACGGCTGTTACAGAGGACGACGAGGATGAGGTGCGGGAGAAGTGGGCCAAGAGGGTGGGAGACATCCAGGACAAGATGCAGGAGGTGCTCAGCCAATGCAAAGACGAATCATCCTGAACACAGAGAAAAATATAAGTCATGTCATGATTTAAAACAAATACAAAAACCAAAGTGACGCTACAAGTGTGTACCTAACTTGAGGCTGTTGTTCATGTCGATGCAATCTAGTTTTTGTTTTGACAATGTATGATATTTTCAAAGTGAGCACTATGGCTTCCTGTTGCTTTTTGTCACACCAATAAATGCTGAAGAGGAATATCTTAAAGAATATCTTTAAAAAAATAAATTATTATCTGAGTAAGTTGTTGTTTTTTATTTGTTTTTATGTAAACTAATTTGCTATACAGTGAAACTTCCATCCATTAATTTTCTGAATTGTCTATCCATCCATCCATTTTCGTAACTGCTTATTCCATAATGTGGTCGTGGGGGGACTGGAACCTATCCCAGTAGTCAATGGGCGAGGGGCAGTCCACCACAGGGTCAAATATATAGACACACAAAGACGAACAACCACTCACACCTAACAGCAATTTGGAATGCCCAAAAAAACTAACATGCAGTTTTTTGTATGGTGGGAGGAAGCTGGAGTATCCAGAGAGAACATGCAAACTCCAAACCGAAAGGTCCTGGTTCCCGGAGACTTTAGGCTTGAAGAATTTTCATGTGACCCTGATCTTACTAATTTCCCAAGTATCCAGCTCCATTACAAGGTCGGTTCCTGCTCTTCAAATGTCAAAACAGACTGAAACAAAAACGGAAAATGATAGTGCCACCATACCTTAGAAATGAAATGCAAAATTAACTTGTCTATAAAATAATCTGTGTTGATAAACATCACAGAACATCTTTATATTCTAAGGTACATATTCATTACATTTTGCTGAGTTGTTTTAAACATCTGTATGCTCTATTATAATTAACTATAAGCTCTCTACATGAAGACTGAAACCAAGTCCAACGGTTGGAGGAAAAACTTCCCCAAACATCCATTGGTTGCCTAGCAACTGTGCTAAACTGACTTCAGCTCAAACATTGCTACTTGTATTAGTATTTTCATTAAATTTGAACCTAAAATGGTCGAGAAAAATGATTTGATAATATGTGAATATTATTTCAAACTGGGTCGTTCCTACCACTACAGCAATGTTTTCCGAGTGACGCCTTTTGTTTGGCTATTTAACAAAAATGGTATATGTTTTTATTACCCAAAAACCGACATGTTCGAATTACGAAATGCTTTAAACTCTTAGTTTACTAATTCTGCGTTGTCGGCGGATTTTTGTTGATTCAAGATATGAACTGCAGCGGGACAGTACTTTGTGCTGAGTCCACCTCACCACCAGAGTCCTCTGTTGTCCGACTGAAGCCGCGGCAATGAAACGTAACGTGACTCCTCTGTTTGTCTCTGCAGCCCTGCCTCGTCTTAAAGGCCCGCTACCGCTTTAACCTAAAAAACTGCCGCGGAAGCTAGCCTGAGCCAGCACTTTGCTCTGGGCTGCTTTATCAAAAACAGTAAAGGCTATTCGAGAGCCGACACTGGGCTTGGCGCTTTTACGGAAAAAGTCCCGGCGCATTCGGTAAGTTTCAGCGGCTCATCGTGAGGAAAAGCGGGGATGTGGTTGAGTGTAGCATCCCGGCTACTTCTGATGATTCAGACAAAAAGTTGACTTTTTTCAAATTATTGACAAGATAAAGCTTTAGAGCGTGATAGATGGGCCACTGTTTCGAGTGCGATAAAGTACAGAGCACTTGAAACTTTACATAAGAACAGTTTTAAGTTAACAAGAGTCTAATTTCCGGGGCGTGAACTTCCTTTGAACTCAAGCTGGTTTTTGCACCGAGTGTTGCTAAAGATAATTACTGTACTATGTTACTGTATCACACATGAAGGGATACATTTAAAAATATGGAACGGTAACAGCAAACCTTATAAAAGTGTTACTATCAGCTACATGGGTTTTATGATATGGAATACCACAGGTGGGTTGACGTTTAAGAATTACTCTGCAAATAGTGAATATGGAATTAAGTAGTTGCTTTTAATTAGCTTTTTGCCCTGATTCTAAAAATTAAATAGCTGCTATTCATGTGTTTTTTTTTGTCAGGAAAATTAACACTTACTCATTACTCTTTAGACACACATTTGTATTCCATAATATACATTCTCATGCTGTCAAAACACTTGCTTGATCAAGGCAGCAATGACACTGTCTTTCTCTCTGATTTGTCTGATAATGAATTATTATGAATGAATGAATCCATTATTCTCAAGTTTAATTTATGGTTTCTTTTTAGCGCAAATTATTTGATAAAGAATGATTAGGCACTGGATTATTTGCGAAACTGATGATGGGATCTGTTGTTTCAGGCATGCCTCTCCACAGCATTTGGCCCCTGTGTTGGATGTTTGGTTGTGTCTAAACTAAAGTGGGCACAATGGGCAACGAGGACAGCCTTGAAGATGTGTTTGTTGCAGTCATTCGTCCAAAGCATCAAGTCAGCCTGAGCTCGAAGGAATACAGAGCTAAAGCCTATGAGGTATTCTGAAAATCTGTTATATGTTTTCTTAGCCAAGACAAATAGTACACTGAGAAAAATGTGAGATTTGAAAATGCCTACATCTGAACAGAGCAGTGTACACCACTCAATGTAGGCAGCATAACTCATTCATAGTGTCTTTGCTGCCTGCAAAGGTTCTGCTGAAAGAAGTGCCTATAGAGGGGAAAGAGAAGAAGAGAAAGAAAGTCCTTCTGACGACAAAGCTGAGAGCAGGAGACAAATCCAAATCCATATTGGATTATGTTGACGAAATTATGAAACCTATCTCCAACAACCAAGGCTTCAGCGGTGAGGCAGCGACGTTTGTTGGCACCAACACAAAGACGTCTTCGACCTCTTCTAACTGATTTATCTGAATTGCTTTGGTTTGCAGGAAAGCGTGTGGTGCACATGAAGAAATTTGCTCTTGATATTGACAACGAAGGGAAAGAGGTCTCTCTCTATGTTGTGCCAGTCGGTGTAAAAGGTAGACAGACTTTCTGGCTTTGTTCATTTGAACGTCAATGATTTTTCTAAGATTCACTTTTTTGATTGAGAATGCAGTTAATCACTGACTCGCTTTAAACAGACAACAGCAAACCCATCCACCACCCTGGGAGCCCCAGCTTTTCCTGCTTCCAGGACATCATGCGTGTGTGCAGTGAAACTAGCCCTCACTTCTGCTCCGTCACAGCCAAGATGCTCCTGGCCTTAGACAAGTGAGGATATTCGCTCTGCGTCTCAGTGAATGCTGAAATAAGGATTAACGTGGAGTAGGTTTCAGCTGTGTCTCTTTCACCTCTTTTCAGATGGTTGGCAGAGCAGCACACCGTGCCGCATGCCATTCCCGCTCTGTTCAGGCCGGCTCCCGTAGAGCGGGTGAAAACTAACGTGAGCAACCCAGCTTACAACAGCGAGGGGAAACTGTGTGATGAGGGTCTACACATGGGCTACACTGCTTTGGAGATTAAGAGTAAGATGAAATCTCTGGAGAAGGCGGACATGTGCATCCTGAATCCACTCTACGGCTCCGATCTGCAGTACACCAACCGAGTAAGACATCTTTATTTTCATGCTGAAGGATTAAAAAAATGTATGTATTTATCCAATAAAGGACATGTATAAAAATAATCCAGAGTTTTTATCATATCGCCTCCCTTTTTTAATTTGTCAACAGGTGGATAAAGTTATAATCAACCCGTACTTTGGGCTTGGAGCACCAGACTATTCCAAAATCCAAATACCAAAGAGGGAGAAATGGCAACATGGATCTAACTGCGTTGCAGAAGACAAGTGAGGCCTCATTCTGAGGAGCACAGCTTCTGATCTTTGCACAGTTTTTACTTACTCGCCTTAAAACTACATCTTCTCAGCCTAAACTCTTCTCTCCATAGAGAGCATCAGTGGGTGGAGGACTTCCCCCTCCATCGCAGCGCCTGTGAGGGAGACACAGAGCTGCTCTCTAAGCTTCTGGACAGTGGTTTTTCGGTCAAACAGCTGGACAGTGATCACTGGGCTCCCATACACTATGCCTGTTGGTGAGTTTGACGCTCATCTCTGTTCCTAATTCCGATTGAATGGTATTAGACAAGCTTGATGATGACGTGCTTGAATACAGGCACGGCAAAGTCGAGGCAACAAAGCGGTTGCTTGAGAAGGGAAACTGTAATCCAAATCTGCTGAATGGCCAGCTGAGCTCCCCGTTGCACTTTGCTGCCAGAGGAGGGCATGCGGAGATCGTTCAGCTCCTGCTGCAGCACCCGGAGATCGACCGGGTAAGAACCACGACTGGGGAGTAGTCTATGAATTTCTAGTCTATAAACGTAGAATCCAAACCAAAGCGTGCTGTTGAAGTGGCAATTGATAACTTAACAGATTCCTTTATCTGCTCTTCTTACCATAGCACATTGAGGATCAGCAGAAGAGATCACCTCTCCAGGTGTGTGAGGAAAACAAACAGAATGAATGGGAGGAGACGATGAAACTTCTACAGCAAGCCAGCAGCAAGCCGGTGAGTCACACACCTTGGCCTTTATAAAATAAAAGGTGTGATCATAAAAGAGACGAAAGACAATGAAGGGTAACGCTAAGCAAAGTCATGTTGTTGGTCACTAGATGGTGTTGTTTCCTGGAGTATAGCGTTGGGTGGGACTTTTAACTCACTTGTGTTCCACAGTATGAAAAGGTGCGCATTTACCGCATGGACGGTTCCTATCGCTCTGTGGAGCTGAAACATGGCAACAACACGACTGTGCAGCAGATAATGGAGGGCATGCGGCTCTCCCAGGAAACCCAACAGTACTTCACCATCTGGATCTGCTCGGAGAACCTGCGTGAGTGGACACGCTAAACTCTTTGGGCACCCTTTGAGCTGCCCTGTCAGCTTCTGGGGACACGCAGCTGTTTTGCCTTTTTATGGGTAACACATTTTTTCCAGATCTTGTTCATATTTGTGTGCGCTTTGTGTGTCAGACCTGCAGCTGAAGCCGTACCACAAACCCCTGCAGCACCTTCGGATCTGGACTGAGATCGTGACGGACCTGACGGTGCTGGATCCTCAAAGAGAGACACCTCAGCTCTTCCTACGCAGGGATGTCCGACTGCCTCTGGAAATAGAGAAAAAGGTACTTTAGAATGAAAAAGTTGTCTTTCTTTTTTTTTTTTTCAGCTTTGATGTTTGTAAAGAGATGAGCAGTTTGCCTGAAAACAATGCTGACCCTCTCTGACCTGCGGCAGGTGGAGGATCCGCTGGCCATCCTCATCTTATTCGACGAGGCTCGGCACTGCCTCCTGAAGGGCTTCTTTCCTGCTCCAGACAGCAAACTGATCACACTTGCTAGCCTCCTCCTGCAGATCATCTATGGCAACTATGAGAGCAAAAAGCACAAGCAAGGCTTCCTCAAGTAAGACTTTTAATCACATTTACACACGTGTTAAATGATCAGACTTAAGTAAAATGAATGACATTTTTGGTAGAATGAGAAAAAGATATCATTTTACTTGTATTTCTCCAGTGAGGAAAACCTGAAATCAATTGTACCGATATTGAAGGTAAAAAGCAAAGCATACCATTGGACCAACAGGATTCTTCACGAATACAAAGTAGGCTCATTATTTCTGTTTTTAATGAACATCTCTCAGTAACATCAGTTTGCATCCTGAGCTGACTTAAGCTTACCTGCCCCTCCCTCCACAACAGGCCCTGAGCACCAGTGAAGGTGTGAGCAAAGAGATGCACCATCTTCAGAGACTCTTCCTGAAGAACTGCTGGGACATCCCGACCTACGGAGCAGCTTTCTTCACCGGTCAGGTGTACACAAAGGCCAGCGCCAGCAACCACAAAGTCATCCGCGTTTATGTCGGGGTCAACACCAAGGGGCTTCACCTCATGAACATGGAGACCAAGGTATCGCCACCTGAGAATAACGATGAATGTTTGTGTTGCAAAGCCGTTTTTTTTGGGTTGTGAAATAAACACACGGTATCTTCAGGTCCTTCTTATCAGTCTGGAATACGGCACGTTCATGTGGCAGCTCGGACACGCTGACCAGTACTTCCAAATACACAGCGGTGACAACAAAATGAACTTTATAGTGCACACAAAACAGGTAACTGCTCCTTAGTCAAGTCAGTTCAAGTGCCTTTAAAATCTTTATAAAATCTTAGAGATTTTAGCAAAAGTTTGAAAATCGTTCACAGCAGACTAATATTAATCCACTTTTGTTTCCTTCCAGGCTGGCCTTATTGTGAAGCTCTTAATGAAACTCAGTGGACACATGACTCCAAATGATAAAGCTGTTACAGATAAATATGCCTATGGCTGAAAAACACAACCAAACCACATCTGCTAAAGGCCTGGTTTAGTTTCCCGTTGCTGACCATTATCTGTCCGTCTTAATTCTGGATGGAAAGTCAGTCACTCCACAGATGCCTCATTTTGATATCTGACATGACTAAACTTTGTGCATGTTCGGTGTAAATATGTTTGTTATTTAATGTTTGTTTTAATAAACCGAATGATGTTTGAGCATCCTGCTTTCATTCAGCTCGTGAGCTTACAAAAAAACTTACAATAAAGCCTGTAGACTTGGAGTGGTTTCACACAGTAACATTATCCAAAAACGGAAAAACAGAAAACCTTCTGTGAGATTAACAGGAACATTGCTACATTACTTATTTGTGAAGATTCTCTGTCATCCGGGTCATGGTCAAGCTTGGAAAGTTCAATTAGGCAACTGGACGTGAAGTTTTCTAGAAGACGTTTCTCCTCTCATCCAAGAGGCCTCATCAATTCTAACTGATGGTGGGGAGCACTTAGATTAATATACTGTAGGTGTAAGAATTAGGGGGAAAATAAAGGGTTGCTCTGATCACTCCTACTGGATTGGCCACAGAGGTCATCTGGGGGAGTGTTCCACAGCAGATTGGTGGACAACAAATTACCATATGTTTCACCACAATCCCAGTTCCACAGTAGAAGTTTTTGTTAGAATTGAGACATTTTCACTTAAAAACATACAGCAGATAAGAAAGTTTTGACCCATTCAACATAGAGGAGAGAAAGCATCCTTCTTTGACCATCTTACTTTTAGTAATAGTAAACTCCTACAACACTTTAAAATAATGCACACTTTGAAAGTAGGCCCAGATATTAATTTCTTGATAAGTGTGGAATACATTCACTTCCACTATTTGTGGGAAGCTGCGATGGGACTAAAATCCCATGAAAATACTGCCTTTGTGTTTTTCCTGTAATTTAGCACTGACTTCGAATTGTAATGATAATTTTCATGTTTTGCATATTTTTATTTAGTTTTATTGATTTTATTTATCTTGCAGATGCAAAAACTTCAATAATTTATCACATGTACATGTCCGACTGTATGCTAAGTGCCTTAACACTCAGTAATAGTTTTGAAAAAAAAAATAAAAAGGCATATTTCGCTAGCTTCTGGGTCAGCAGAAATTAACGGAAAAATTGAAGGATATTTTAAAAACATAGTTTAAGAGCTGTAAATTAAGCACGTGGTCGTCTATAGGAAAATGTTATCTAAAAAAAAAAAAAAAGTTAATGAAAAGTAAATCGATATCGACGGCCTTGTTGGGCTGACATCATATAGCAAGACATCGCTTCAGGTGGCGCTAACCAATTACAGTCGGTTCTACTTGACTGACGTGCCGACGATAGCCAATCAGAAGCTACCGTTGGTCAGGCGGGGGCAGGTCCTGTGTTGACAGGTAGAGACCTCCACAAACGGTCCACCACTAGACCTCAGCAGGACGGTGGACCGGCGGGCGTCCTCCTCAAACCCTCCGACTGTTGCGCGAGCTGTTCGTTAAAATGTCTGCGCACTTTTACCAGATGAGCTCCAACATTCTGGGGGACACGGTGGGGAAAATGTCCGACAACCTGACATCTCTGGTGCTGGCAGCATCAGTCTTCACCCTCACAGTCGGATATGTCTCCAAACAGCTGCTCAGACACTCAGCTGAGAAAGATGAGGTAATTTACCTTAATTTTTCACGTTGTAAAGTTCTCTTTGAAGCTATCGATGTTCATTCCTGTTAATTCCTGTGTCTCTTCTACAGAAGCATCCGCCTTACATCCCCTCCAGCATTCCCTTCCTTGGTCATGCCATTGCATTTGGAAAAAGCCCCATTGAATTTCTAGAGGATGCATATGAAAAAGTAAGTATTTAGTTAATCAACCTGCAGCTATGTCAAGCTATGTGGACAACGTTTTTTTTTTTAACGTTCAGGTAGAACAAAACAAGCTGGATTGAACTGCTCTGCAATCAAAGGATCTTTAAAAAAAAAAATGAAAACGTTTCTTTCATGCATGGACATGTTAAATGAAAAATTAGATCTTCTAAAACATAAGACAGAATTACTCTTTTGAATATGCATTATTAGTTGTTTCTACTTAAAGATTATTCTATTCTATCTGTTTAAAAGCTCTGAATTGATGTGATAAAAGCAAAAGTGATAAGATTATTTGTTTTTGTCCCGTGTCTCCGCTCTGCTGCAGTACGGGCCCGTGTTCAGCTTCACCATGGTGGGGAAGACCTTCACCTACCTGCTGGGCAGCGAGGCGGCCACCCTGATGTTCAACAGCAAGAACGAGGACCTGAACGCCGAGGACGTCTACTCCAAGCTGACCACTCCGGTGTTCGGCAGAGGGGTGGCCTACGACGTGCCCAACCCCGTGAGTGTCCCCCCCGCAGAGCGCCCCGGCCTCGTCCATCCCCGCCATCTCTCCGCGGGGAAAAAGCTGACCCAGTCCCTGCCCTTTTCCCTTCCGCAGATCTTCCTGGAACAGAAGAAGATGCTGAAGACGGGGCTGAACATCGCTCATTTCAGGGAGCACGTTGAGCTGATTGAGGCGGAAACCATCGAGTACTTTCAGAGATGGGGAGACAGTGGGGAGAGAAGTAAGCCGTTTCCCAACCCTCGTGATGAGATTATCATTAGCAACTGGCATCATTTACCTATTTTAGACTGAGTTAATCAGCTGTTTTTCAACAGGTTCAAACGTCAAACAAAATTCAAACGCCATATTGTAGCATAAAAACGCACCGTGACTCATATGTTCATCGTTTCCTCTGTCAGACCTGTTCGAGGCTCTGTCGGAGCTGATCATCCTGACAGCCAGCACCTGTCTTCACGGGAAGGAGATCCGCAGCATGCTGAACGAGCGCGTGGCCCAGCTCTACGCCGACCTGGACGGCGGCTTCAGCCACGCCGCCTGGCTCCTGCCCACCTGGCTGCCCTTACCCAGCTTCAGGTGGGTTCCGCCGCACCTGACGGCTACAACAATCAGCTCAGCTAAAAAACGCACTACTCTTTATCCCTTTTTTGCTTTTAGGAAGAGGGACAAAGCGCACATAGAGATCAAAAACATTTTCTTCAAGGTGATTCAGAAACGCAGGGTTTCTGGGGAGAAAGTGGACGACATTTTGCAGACCCTCATCGACGCCACCTACAAGTAAGCCGCGACCGTAAACCAACATCCGTCCAGCGCGGACGCCATCGCCGGCCCTTTTGAAGCTCAACATGTCCCCCCTCCTCAGAGACGGCCGGCCGCTGAGCGATGAGGAGATCGCGGGTATGCTGATCGGCCTCCTCCTGGCCGGCCAGCACACGTCGTCCACCACCAGCGCCTGGATGGGCTTCTTCCTGGCCAGAGACAAGGCTCTGCAGGAGCGCTGCTACGCCGAGCAGAGGGCCGTGTGCGGGGAGGACCTGCCCCCCCTCGACTTCGACCAGGTCAGAGCCTCGGATCTGACATCAGTTGAGAAAAAGTGGGGTTGTCCCATAGACATAACACAGACATTCCACATTGATGGACAAACACAAGCAAAACAAAAACCCTGAATAAATTTGGAAAACCTCAATTTCAGAAAGGAAAAACATATCAACAAAAGACATATTTTGTAAAACAGGGTCAAGTTTTTTTCAAACAGAGCAAGAAAAGCTTTTTGCCAAAAGGGGTGAAATGGTATGAAAATGTAAAACAAATAGTGAGTCTCATTCTTCCCCTCCAGCTGAAGGACCTGAGCCTGTTGGAGCGCTGCCTGAAGGAGACCCTGCGGCTCCGCCCCCCCATCATGACCATGATGAGAATGGCCCGCACGCCTCAGGTGAGTTCGGTTCAGTGCTCGCCGGCCTTTGTTCCGACCACACGGCCCCCATTTCCCTGACCTCTGAGCGTGTGCGGTCAGACGGCAGCGGGCTACACGATCCCCGTGGGCCACCAGGTCTGCGTCTCCCCGACGGTCAACCACCGCCTGCACGACACCTGGGCCGAGAGGATGGAGTTCCAGCCCGACCGCTACCTCCACGAGAACCCCGCCGCCGGGGAGAAGTTCGCCTACGTCCCCTTCGGCGCCGGTAGGTTAAAACGGTCTCCGTGTGTGTGTGTGTGCGGCCGGCCGTTAATCCGCGGGATCTGACCGGCTCTTTGCTCCGCCCTCAGGCCGCCACCGCTGCATCGGAGAAAACTTCGCCTACGTGCAGATCAAAACCATCTGGTCCACCATGCTGCGCCTGTACGAATTTGACCTGGTGGACGGATACTTCCCCACAATCAACTACACCACCATGATCCACACCCCGCACAACCCCGTCATCAGATACAAGAGGAGGAAGCAGTGAGATGCACAACAAAGGGACTGTGTTTAGTTCTGGGACTTGAATCAGATGCACTTTTCTTCTCATGTCAGACTGAATCTGACATAATTTTATCAATAGTTTCACAGAAGACTGTAATTATCTGTAAGATTTTTTAAAAATCTTGAAATCAACATTAGGGATTGCCCTCCACCAACCTGCTGAGGCTTTTGACTCCCACACACCAGATCTTCCTCTGCAGACGCCCAGATTCCTTTTTCTCTGAGTATCAAGCTGTAAAGACGTCCTGTAAATGTAAACACAACTATTTCCATGTGAGCATGAACTCTGATGTAGCAAAATTACAACAAAATACTTTAGATGACCTTTTTGCACTTGATGCAAAACTTTTTATGCTACGATGTGCATCTAAGGACGTTAGTATGAGAGCTAAAGCGCATATGTGGTGGTCCACTTTATTCTATGGGAAAGCTTTAGCTTTTCAATAATAACAAACGGAAAAAAAAATCTGTGATGTAAACATCTTATCCTTTATGTGTGTCGGTATGCGGGAATATACAAAGCAAATCAGAAGTTAAAACAAAAAAGAGGAAGCTAATAATTTTGAATTTGAGGTTTGCAACCTTAAGAAATAAAGCTTCCAGACATGGCCGGTTTAAGGCGGTTTGCCAACCTTGAATGAACTTTGACTCTTTGACTTTCTGAATATAGGAATAGCAGCTAGACTGTAAAAATGTAATAAAGTTACTCAAAATGAAAGTTAGATTGTCTTTTCTTTTCCAGTCTCATGTTGCCTCTGTTCCCTCTTTAAATATTCAACATGAGTATTTTTTTAAACACACAAAACAAAGAATGGCCTTAATGTTTTTGTCCATTTCCATTAAATAAAATATTTTAAAGTGACGGCACTTATTGAGAAAAAGGGCTGAAGTGGGAATCTGTTTGAACATTTCCAAAAAGGAGAATTAAAAGGCATTCAGGTTTAGAGAACTGTGCGTCCAACGGTCCAAAGGCTTTATTCCCCGATCAAACTGTTTACTGTTCCACTTAAAATATCCAGACATTGTAAAGAGTTCTTTTCTCCGGAAGGATCACAACATTTAGACAAAGTGAAAAGAAGAAAAACAGAAATAATAAACCACAAACCTCTTTGAAATAATGTAGTCCTCTTTATTTCAGTTTTTGACAAAATACCCCGAAAATTCAAAGCTCCTAAGCTTTACAAAAATACGTTCTCTACAAATGTCCTCTGTAGTCTGTCTGGCCTAAACAAAACACAGTGTAGTGTAGAATATCCCGTAGCAGCCTCCTTAACAGTAAACCCAAACATTCCTTACATAACGCTCCACCCATTCAACACAAACATAAATTAATCACAAAGTCTTTAAATTAGCATTAGACAAATATACATGATTGTAGATTATCCACAACAAAGAGGCAGATTAAATTACAAACATAGCTGTTTTTCAAGTGCTGGCGACAAAAAGCCTGAATACAACATGTCGTACACTTAGAATAATAAAAAAAAAACGTCTTTTGGTCCACATGGAGAGATACAGCCCACACCAGAATGATAGAAAAACAGCCGAGCGCTCAGCATGAGAAAAGGCAACTCAGTTTCTTCAAGCCATTGTAAGATGTCAGCATCTATCTTCTCAAGCCAAAGTGCAATTGAGCGTATGAAGAAGCACCTGTGGAAAAAACAGAAACACTGAACTTGGCAAACACTGTTGCATTAAAGATGCAATGAGGCACATTATGAAAAGACGTCTGCAGGACCCTGATTGTGTTGTTTAAAGTATCCAGACTATACTTAACCAATTCAGTCCACTGAAGCTCTTCTTTCCTTTCACCTCTTTTCTCTGATCTTCTCCTCACTCTGACCGAAGCCCTCACAATCTAAACCGGGCCGTGGCGGTTAGCTCCGTACCTGAGGTCACGCTGCCCAGCCGCCTCTGCAGGGCCTCCAGTCTGGAGATGTAGTCGGTCAGCGCCCGGTCGGGGTCGTAGCTCTGCAGGTGGGAGCAGGTGAGAGCCCCGTGCTCTGCGGCCATGGGAAACCTGCACGGGAAAAGCACCGGCGGTTTAAAGCCCGCTGCGTTTTCCCTCTTCGGCTCCGAACCAATTAGTCTAAATCTCCATCACGGTTGGAGATAGCGCTTGTGAGAGTTCTACCTGTGAGGCGTGGAGGAGACGCCCGATCGAGGGGATTCGCGTCCACTTCTCCCCCTGCCGCCGGTCACCCCGCCCGCCCCTCTGTCCCGGTACGCCTCCAGGCCGCCGGGCTGAAGGAAGGGCGAGTCCCGGGCCTCCACACCTGAAACACAGCAAGCGTCAGCCGTCCGGGAATCTCTCCCGGACGGCCGGCGGGGGCCGGAGGCGGTGTCCCGTCAGACCTGTTCCGTTCTTGCCGGCGCCGCAGGACGTGGTGGCGGTCATCCCCGCCGCCCGGTGCCACCGCTTCACCAGGAAACGCATTCTGAAATAAGTCGGCGTGGTTACAAATCGAGGATAAGTGAAACGGAGAAACCCCGGAGTGGTAGCGCGGTACCTGGAGAGGGCGATGGAGACCCGCACGGCCGAGCGGAAACGCATCAGCCCCCGGTGGCGCTGACCGGGGGACTCCAGGCCAGAGAGCAGAGGCCGGCCGCCCATCCTGGACAGCAGGGACAGCGTGGCCTCCTCGCACTCCTGGAAGCCGCCCAGCAGTAGCAGCAGGTACTTCTTCTGGTAGATGAGGGCTTTGCGAAAGCTCTCTGACCTCAGGTACTTCCCATACATCCTCTGGAGGGAAGAGACGGTGGTTTGATGGGTCATTTTGGCCAAAGACCGATCCAAAACACTGGATCAGCTCTTAATAGGGGATTTTTGCTGACCTTCAGAGCAGCATTGTCTGCCTCCGGCCCGGTTATCTCTCGAAGCGTGTCGGACCTGATCTCAGTCCTGAGTCGGGCCACCTGGGACTGGGCCAGGTGCAGAGCCTTCTCCAGCCGGACCCGCTCTCGGTTCCAAGCTTCCCGCTCCTGAGAGAGCAGCAGACCTGCCGAGTCGGCCTTGGACCCGCCTCTCCAGCCGGACTGCAGGACAACACGAGTCTGTCAGCAGGCAAACGCTGCGTCCTCGTAAACAGAAAACGGACGACGTGCGTTTGTTTTCCTCACGCTGTCTCCTGATCCGGGGCCAGCCTGCCGATGACGTCTGAGCTCATCTTCCAATCGCAGCGTGTGGTTCCTCAGATCGTTCTTCTCTTCGGTCAGGCGCCTGACGAAGCCGGTCAGCTCGGCGTTCTGCCTCAGCAGCCGCTCGGTCAGCGTGTGGGAGGAGCCGGAGGAGCCTCCCGCCAGCAGGGACGCGCTCTGGGAGAAACACACGCTCACAAGTGAGCCCGACAGATTTACGGGCAGCTGGTGGGAACTCATTTCATTTTCTCAATGCAATCCAATGAGGACAGGGACAGGAAAAAGAGATGAGCTGACCTCTGGGAGGGAGGGGAGACCTGGGGACTGCTGCAGCATGGTGATGACCTCATCAACACTGGACTGGACCCATGACAACTCCTCACAGTCAACCTCTGCAGTCTGGCTGTAAAGGATTTAGAGATGAACAATTTTCATTTATTAATGAATTATTAACCAATTGTTTTACAATTAAGAAATTATTATTATTTAATGATTATTATTAGTACATTATTAATCAATTAATTAATCATTAATACATTTATCACATGTTGATATAGATATGATATATATTTTTTATGTTTTTTTTTCTATTTGATTGGCAGTCCTAAAAACCCAGTAATGGTGAATAAACCATTACTGGGTTTAGGCGAGTAAAGTAAGGTAAGCGTAAAGGGGCCTGCGATTACCTGCCGGATGTTTTGGTGGCCATGCTGCGGATTTTTGAAGAAATAAGGTAGAGTTTGCCCACGATGTTGTCCACTGTGCGCCAGGGGCCGTGATGGGGCCCGCTGCTGTGGCCTGCCGGGGGGGCCCCGAGGGGAGGCGGGCCAGAGCCCACCGGCTCCCCGTCTCCACCCTTCTGCTGGAAGACCCAGTCTTTGGTGCGGTCACTGGAGGAGCCACGCCACACGGCCGGCTTTTGGAAGACAATAAATAAATAAATTTGTTAGTCAAGACTTTAAAAGGCTGGATAGAATCTCTAAAAAGTGAGCGTTTTGTCTTCAGAACTCACATTCTGCTCGTCAGGCTGTGGATGACTGCTTCCATCTTTTCCAAACTGCTTCAGCCTCTCCTCCAGTCTCTCCTTCTCTCCCTCCAGAGTCCTCCTCCTCGTCACCTCCTTCTCCAGCTGCTCCTGGACCACGGAGGCTCCTGCCTGCAGCTTCTCCAGCTGAGCCCGGGCCTCCAGCAGCGCCTCCTGCTCTCGTCTTGATCTCTGATTGGCCAGCGTCTGCTCCTCTTCCCGTCGAACCACCTCCAGCCTCTGGGCCTCCACCTCACTGAGGAGACGCACCACCTGAAGAGGACAAAGAAGGGAAAGCCAAGTCAGGGAAAGTTAAGTAAAGGACTGATAACAGCGATAATAGTCACTTAAGTATTTCCTTTTCCAGGTTTCCTTTCAGGGAAGCCTTGTTTTTAGATATACAAATGAAAGATACAAAAAATATTATTTTACTTATACTATACTTAAAAAAAAAATCATCCAATCAAAAGTAGACTCTTTTAGAAGAATGTGGCTGACATGGCTCCTCAGGTTTCTTGCGATATTACATTTTTAAAAATATTTTCTTTGGACCCTTCAGTACAGAAAGCAGCAGCATCCCACCTGTGCGTGCTTGTCATCCAGCTCCCTCTGCAGCCGCTCCAGCAGACCGCTCTCATCCTCGTGTCCAGCCCCGTCCACGTGGCCCCGCCCCTCGTCGGAGGGGACGCCCGTCCGGAGCTCTCTCTCCCTCCCCAGTGCCGCGCTCATCTCTCGAGCCTTAGCCTGCTCGGTGTCCAGCTGGACCTGGAGCTCCTGGAGGCGTCTGTGGAGGCCGAGGTGCTCCTGCTCGGCCTGCTGGGAGAGCTGGGAGGTGGCCAGCCGCTCCTCCTCCAGGGTCTGGCTCAGCTGGGCTATGCGGCTCTTCTGCTCCTCCACGGTCAGGTGCAGGTCCTGGAGGGGAAAAATGACATTTATCCTTAAAATCCTAAATCTTATGTGTAATCCAGTGACTGAACCTTGTTAAACGTTTCAGTGGCCTTACCTCCAGCTCCTCTCGTTTACTCTCCTCCTTTCTCCCGGTTTGACACCTCTCTTTTTCCACTGCCCACTGAAGATCTCTGCTTCTCTTCTTCTCCTCCATCAGCTGCTCAGTTAGGGCGTCCACCTCTGCAGCTTTCTGGGAAATCTCTGCCCTGTTGACAGGTTGAGAACATCAGAAAAATCAGAGATCAGTGTCTGCTTTTCATGCTAATAGAGTTTAACCAGAAAGATTTAGTCTGGCCAGCAAACACAGACCCAGTCTCACTCACTTCCCGTCAAACCCTTCTGGTCAGTCAAATTCACCAATCTTGCGTTTCATGTCTAACCTGAGCGTGTCCAGCTCTTTCAGGTGTTTGTGATGGGTCTTGAGCGTTGTCTCCAGCTCTAGTTTAGTCTGAGACAGTTCCCCCTTCAGCTCCTCCTCCAGCAGCCTGTGGGGCTCTGCTGCTCCACCAGCTCCACCTCCCTCCCTCTGATCCCTCTGCTCCCTCTTACCGCGTTCACCAGCCAACGAGAGGCCAGGCTGTGCGCCTAAAGGAAACCAAAATGAAACAGTTAAAACCACAAATGAGCATAAATACTTTGTACCAGTCAAAGCAACATAAAAAGGCATTCGTGTTTTTTTAAAAACCAGGGTGAGCAGACTTGTCTTTAAAGCCGTTTTACCTTGCTGAAGTTGTTCTAACCGGCTACGGAGCTGGTGAATTTCAGAGATGAGGCTGGACCTTTCTGCAGTGTGGAGTGAGCCCATGGCCTCTCTGTGCTGGGCGTCCTGCGACAGGATCACCAAACGAATAACTGAGTTACTGCGTCACAACCAAGAGCACTGGACTGTTTAATATACGACACAGTAGTCCTAATCTGGGACACTGAGCCGCCGTTTTTGACCTGTTCAGCCAGTCGGCGCTCCAGCTGATTGAGGTGAACGATGGCGTCGCTGGTGTCCAGCAGGTCCAGCTGGCTGTAGAGGGCGCTCTTCAGCACGCTCCTCTCCCTCACGAACACCTGTCGCACGGCGTCCAGCAGATCTGCGCGCCAGTCTGTGACGCCCGACATCTGGGTTTGCCCGTATGTCTGCATCTGGGTGATGAGCCCTTTCAGAGACTCTACGGTTGCCAGCAGGGCGTCTCTCTCCTTCATCCAGCCCTCGTCGGGGAACCGGCCGCCGGGTTCGCTCTCAGTTATGGGCAGCTCAGACAGAGAGAGGACCTGCATGCCCTCCTGGTGCACCTCACGAAGCAACGTCTGAAGAAGCAAACGTTTTTTTTTTTAGAACAGATGAAACAGGAGGGATCTTATCGAAAATCCAACAACACGAAAACATTATTTCCTCCCATCACCAAAGTTTCACAAGTATAATTGAGAGTTGTACCTTGATCCGGTCGGGAAGTGGGTCATCAGTTTCTCTCCTGGCTCCCTCTGGAGTGGTGCGGAACTCCTGCTGCAGGCTCGGCTGGTCATATCCAGTCCTCTGGCTGTAGTCTGAGCTGCTGTCTGCACCATGACAAAGGGACTCTTTAGGCGAAACAAAAAAACTTGCGATAAAACTTAGCAATATTATCTATATTTGTAAGAAACAGAAAATTCTGCCCCGGCGCTGATAGAATAATTTGGCATTGAAATATTGCAGATTTGGAAGTGATTGCAGAAATAGCTTCACACTGGCTGTATTCCCCGGTTTGTTGATGTGTCTTACCACTAGTGTAGCCATCTTTGAACTGTGGAGTCGGGCGTTCTTGTCTTGAAGTAAGAGCCTAGACGGGAGGACATTAAAATCAAACTTTGTGTTTTTTTTTAAAGGAAACTAAAGCCTCCAAGTTTGATTGTGTCTAGAAACTTCTAAACCACTTAAAGAGATCACGTGAGACAGTGGTAATAATTCTGTTCCGATGCTGAACAGTTCCAGTCAAACGTTTGCTGGCCTCACCTCAGTGGAGCGCAGTTTGTCAATGACGGCTTTCAAGGCTTTGCACTCGTCCTCCAGTGCCTGTGCTTCCCTGCGAAGGCCGTCGCTCTCTGCAATGTGCCGGGCCTCCATGTCCAGGATTTCGGCCGCGTGCAGCTCCTGCATCTGTGCGATCTTCTCCCGGAACTCTCCGATCACTTCGTCCATCTCCTCTTTGGCGGCAGACTTGGTTTCTGGACTGAGATCGGGCGTCTGGGGGGGTTTGGTTTGTGTGAAGGAGTCTGTCACGGCCACGTGATGCTGCTCAAGGCTGCTGTGCGGCCGAGAACGGTGAGACTTGGACTGGCTGGAGGGGTCAGAGTTTTTCTTGGTGACGGAGGGCTTATCTTTGGCAACGCTTCCCTTCACAGTCGCCTGCTTGGTTCCCTTCCTTTTGGGCTGTGTGGTGGACGAAGAGGAAGCAGAGGAAGTAGGCTGGGGAGAAGGTGATGGAGCGAGTGACGGAGGACCAGACTCTGCTGCCTTCATCATTGCTGTTTGCACCTCCTGGAGCTCCTCCTGGAGCTTTGTAACAGAGAGTTCACGTGTTTCAAGTTCCTTGAGAAGTTTCTCATTGTCCTGCCTGTAGCTGTTGAGTTCTTCTTTGGTGGTATCGACAGTCCTTCTCATCTCCTGCAGTTCGTCTTTGAGTTTAGAAATAGAAGCTTCGCTGACTTGGAGTTCCTTTAGAAGTTTCTCATTTTGCTCCTGATAGCTGTTGAGCTCCTCTTTGGTGGAAGCTGCACTGCTTTTAACGCCTTCGAGTTCCTGGAGAAGCTCCGAGATTTCAGCTCCGTCCTCTGCGGCTTTTACCTAGAAGATATCAGACAAATCAGTCAATACTACCAGGTGTCATCTCAGAATAAAAAAAAACATTCAAATATCACAACAGACGTGTTCCAATGCCCACAAAAATTTCCAACCTACTTGGAAAAGTTCTGTTTTCAGCTGGGCGATGGTCATTTCCCGTTCCTAAAAAAGGAAACAGTTAATAAATAAACCACAAAAAAACTGGTGGTTCACTGGTAAAAACTGTTCGTATAGTTAATCTAAAAAAAGCGATTCCTCCAGCGTGGTTAAACATGATGTTTGATTTTATGGATTGGTTAAAGATACCAAGTAACTTTCAAATCAGTCTTGTGAATTTTTTTCTTTATGCTATATAATAGTCTAATATTTATATTTCAAGCAGATAATTATCCAGCATGAAAATGACTAAGTAAGCCTTTTCACAAAAATACGAAGTTATTCTTAAAGCTGCTTATCCTTAAAAAACTCCATAGAAAAGAGAATAACAAAGTAGCATCTGGGTGTGCACCTGCAGCAGCTCCTGAAGTTTCTCCAAACTTTCTTTGCAGCTGTTCAGCTCCTCTTTGGTGGCTGCTGCTTCACTTTGAGCCTCCATCAGTTCCTCTTCGAGCGCAGACACCTTTGTCTCCTCATGGCCACTTGATGATACCTGCAGCAGCAAGGCCAAAACATTACACCTAACTGCTGTTCATTGAGAAATTGTTAACTGTGAGGATGTAATCTTACTTTTTTGAGCTGGTCTTGGAGCCTCTCGACTGTTAAAGTTTGTTCCTGGAAAGAAAAAAAGCAAAACAAAGGGTTTGTTGCTTTGACAGAATACTGGAAACGCAATCCTAAGAGTGATACTGGCACGGATAACAACACCCACTCTAAGTTCCTCCTCCAGTCTGCTGCAGCTCTCCTTGTAGCTGGTAAGTTGCTCTTTGGTGGCCGCGGCCTCATCTCTGACCTCCTGTAGCTCCTGAAGGAGCTCCGACACGGCCGGCTGCTCATCAGACGATGCCTGATGGGAAAAAACAATCAGACGTGTCAGAGCTGTAACAGTCAGACAGAAGTCTTCACAGAAAGCTTTTTGTTGGTTAAAAATAGGTTTGAGACCTGGGATTAAACTGAGAATGATCAATACCAACTCTAAAATAATTGGCTTGTTATTTTCCAGTCCATTTTGGCCAATATAGTTTATCAGTGCATCACTTCAAGAGTACTATCAGTTTATAAACTGGAGCTTTTCCATCATTCTTATACTTTGCTCTAATTAAAATTTTTAGCAGGCTTTATTTGTTTTATGAATAAATGCTTTACATCTATTGGAAATTCTGCAGATTTCTTCAGTGACCCTGAGTCAGTTAAATCTAAACTCACATTATCTTCTTATCACATGTGTGTTATATGTCCAGCTACATATACACCTCCAACATAAGCTGTTACACATCATTTATATCAAATCAATAAATAACATGTGTAATATAGCCAGGTGAAGCCCAAATACAGTGAGTAGCACAAGGCTGCAAAAAGCATTTAGCATCAGCGGTATATGAAACACCCCGTTTTCAAGTCTCCTCTAAAAGTCCCGAAACAGACCCCAATTTGCTCGACCTAGTTTCAGGTGTGGGACTAAAAACAGTTGGATATAATCTATATGCATAAAAATAGCTTCAAATTATATTTACAGAATACAGGGATGTTTGTCTGGTAGGTGTTTTTTTTTTTGGGCTGCACTAACCTCCACTGATGATGGTGCCTTCTGGTGTGTCTTCGCCTTCATCTGACTGAGCAGATCCACCAGCACAGCCAGCCTCCTCTCATACTCCAGCACCTCCTCTTCGGAGCTGGACAGCAGCTGCTTCTGGAGCTCCTGGTCTTTCTGCATGCCACTGAGTCCGACCTCCAGGTCCCGGAGCTTCTGCGTTAGATGAACCACTCTTCCCGTGGGCACTTGTTTTGCGTGACTCATTTTGCTGAAATCCACCTGAGGGATAGCGAAGTCGCCAAAGTCATAACCATGCGGCTCCATATGTCTTTGCAGCTCCTGGTTTGATCCCATGGGCTGCTGCTGCTGCTGCTGGAAGGCCTCCAGTGTGGCCTGGCTGACCAATGCTGCAGCTACTTTCTCCCTCAGATTTTCCTCCAGATTAGTGACCCTTCGTTGGAGATCATCTGCATGGCTTTTAGTTTGCTCCGCGAGGAGCTGACAGCGGCTTATCTCCGAGTCTTTCTCCCCGACCAAGTCCTCCAGCTCCTGGATACGGAGACTTAACTCCTCCACTCTGGACGCTGCGCTCTGCTCCAGGGCTCGTACTTGTGCCTGGAACACCACAACGCCGGCGGTTGTCTCCCTGAGGGCTTCCTCCAGCTCCCCCTCTGAGCTGTCCAGCTTCTCTGCTTCAGCTAGAGCTTCTGTACTCTCTTTTAGGTGCAGGTATGTCTGCAAAAGCTTACTGTGCTCAGCTTTTAGCATCTGAATCTCTTTGTTGGACAGTTCCATCTTCTGCTTCATTTCAGTGTATTCCTCTGTGCTCGGCCCCCAGGTGCTGCTCTCTGTCTCACCCCTGGTGTCCTCGTCTTCCTCTGCCGCCTGTTTCTGCTCAATGTTGGCGAGCTCCTGTTGAAGCTTTTCTATCACCGCATTCAGTTGGTCGAGTTCTTCCTCTTTATTTCTCTTTAAGCGCTCTTGTTCCCCCTGCAGGCACTCTACCTGCAACTCCAGGTCTTTGATCAGCTCGTCCCTCTTGTCAATTTCCTAAAGGATAAAAAAATAAATAAATCGATACGTGATTAGAAATACGGACTTGAGAACGTGTGTGCAACCCACCATCGGTTTAAACATCGGAGTCCCTGCTCTGCTCAGACTTGGGACCTGTGATAACGTCCAATTTTTCACCCTTTACTTTTAAATCTGAGCTTCTGCCAAGGGTGAGCAGTTCATAGGGACCCCGAGGTTTAAGAATCAACCTCTTATGAACAAATGATCACCTCAAGACAAATGATGCTGTGGATTTACTCACCAAAACAAAACAAAAAAAATTTCAAAAACACCCAACAAAAATCAAAAGGCAACCAACTCAAATAAAGGAGCAACCAGGACACAGTGATGCACATCCACGGAGCTATGCATGCTCGAAATAGACTTAGTTCCAATTTCGAACATGCATTTTGCATTACCTTGTTATCAGAAGCAGTTTCCATGTGTTGAAGCTTAGAGATCTGTTCATTAAGAAGTGTTATTTCCCTGTCCTTCTCCTCCATGACCTTCAAAATCAGAAATTATAATGTATGGCTATTAATGAACACGCCACGCATGCGTCCACTCTGTGTCCGCCTCGCAGCAAACAACTGAAAACTCAGACTGAGAACGCAGCCGTGTCGACCACGGTGAAGCAAAAATATTGGGGGAAAAAAGCTTGATACTATGAAGACAAAATTACAAACAAATAACATAGATCTTCTTTCAGAAAGAAAAAAGGTTTTCAAAATTTTGTGCACAGAACAACTGAATACATTTCTCTTAAATATATCGCCCATTTTAAATTTCTGTGGCATTTGGTTGAGAGGGAAACATTTCTTTGGAGCCGCCATTTTTCTGGTCAGATGTAATTATTTTTAACGATCAGCAATGAGCAGCAGTTTAGTATTCAATTTAAAAAATAAACTAAAATTCAAAAGACCGTTTTTCTTTTTTCTACAATTTCTGCTTTCAGGAACAAGAACGCAGGCTTACCTGGAGCATGCTGTCCCTTGTTTCCAGGTACTGCTGCTGGCTGCTGATCTCCTTCCTCTGGATCTCCAGCTGCATGTGAAGCTGCTGCACCTCCTCGCTCTTGTTCTCCAGCTCCTCTTTGAACTGCTCCAGCTGCTCCTCCAGGTTACAAATCTGAGGTGATAAATTAACAGTACAAAGACTTCAGAGGAGACATGACATGGATGAGAAAACAGAAGACATGTCCTGTGTCATACACTGTTTATTAACTCTGACCTAATGAAAAAAACTACCAAGAAATCAGGTGCAACATATGAAAATATCAGGAAACAGTTTTGCTCCATGCAATAGCCAGCCACGTGTATTAACATGTCAAACAGTTAGTCCAATTCTAGAGAGTCATACTTCATAAATACATTTATTGAAAATGAAAATCTAAATTAACAGATTTCTCCTTGTCAGAAGAGTAATCTGACAACACGTTTTTACTCTTCGCATATAGGAGCTGATACAGTCTCAGGAAATCATCCTAACAATGAGGTGAGGTGTAAACTGCCCCCTAATAAAGATCTTATGAATACACCACACAGGTTTTCGGTTTCACAGCACAAACCAAGCAGCCGCCTACCTCCTTCTCTTTCCGCTCCAGAGCTTCTCTCTCGGTTTGTAGCTGAGCCTCCAGAATGGAGTGTTTTGACTCAGGGATGGATGCATGCTGCTTCTTTTGTTCTACCTGCAAAACACACATGAAGGAATCTATTTAGCTCAGCATTTATTAAAGGCATGCGCAGAAAAGCCAACAGGGGGTAAAAAAAGCTCTTGTAATCAAACTTATCACAGGGTCTCAAAGCTACAACAGTAGGCTTTCTGTCTGTCCTATAAATGGGTCTCTAATGAGTCTTCAGTGCTACGGCTTTGTTAACAAATTGCACCAACCAGAGGCATTTTCTACCTCTAACTTTTTTTGTTCCACTCCCCACAACCATCACTGAACACTGGGGGGCATCTTTACAGAATTAGTTCTGTAAAGATGCCCCCCCAGTGCTAAGCTAACAGAACTCAGTCACCAGCAGGAGCAGACTGCTGGGGGGACTAAACAAGACCCACCCACACATTGTTCATCCTCTCAGACCGGCCCTCCTCCCATAGCTGTCACCTCATCTACATGCTCTCTCTCACTCTCACACACACACGCACACACACGTTCTCTCCCATGCTCCCCAGCTATTGTTCTGACTGCCGTTTCCATCTATGTTTCTGTCTCCAGCACAACACTCATCTCCCTCTGTGCCCTCTCCCCCCTCTCCCCCCCCTCACCTTCTCCAGGGAGTCAGCGCTGGCCAGCAGGGCCTGTTCCAGATCGCGGATGCGGCTCGCCAGCTTGTCAATCTCTTCGTCGCGCTCCTTCAACTCGCGCTGCAGCTGCTCGGAGCTGAGCAGCAGCTCACTGCACCAATCCGCCTTCTCCTTCAGCTGGGAGGTCAGCTGCTCCACCTGGTAGTGAGAGGAGAGGGAGAGTGAAACCACAGGCGGGCGGGGGTGGGGGAGACAAAGGGGGGTGGGTCGTTTAATGAAATATGCTCTCAGACATTTCTGGCTACAGCGTAGCTGGTACATGTGCAGCTAGCTGGGAGTCAGCTGATCCACCTGAGAAAGGAGGGGGGGGGGTGTGAAAAGAGGTACAGGGGGGGGGGGGGGGGTCTCAATCAGGGTGAAAGAAACCACAAATCAGAAGGAACTGACAGGCAACTGAACTGATCCACCTGTGAGATGGAAGAATATCATCAGATGAATGAAAAGGAGAAAGAAACGCCACAAGAAGGGGGGGGTTACAGAGGTAGCTATAAAGCTAAGAACATCTTTTATTTAAAGGAAGCTATCATCGTAGGTTCCAAACAATTCCTCAGCAGAGTTAGATATGAGCAAAACATTATGATACATTATCATGTGTTTTTAAAGGGCTGCATGCCATTTAAAATGAGGATTTCTACTAATTCAAACCAAAACTGTAGTGAGGCAAACAAACCCCATCTTTTCAAATCTGTTCTGTTTAAAATCAAGATGACCTGACCACAGGATGGCTTTTATAGCAGGCTTTCAGCAACTAAATAAACCATTAGCTTATATTTTTTCTTTCTTTATTAACAAAAAGAGGTCAGAAGTTATTTACAGCTCCGTCTTAAATTGAAAGATGGTGTCTGAGTGACAGACACTGTATGACACTTACAATGTTAGAACTACTTCACCTACTTTTACTTGACATCGTGTAGAAAATAGGTCAAGTGTATACCAAATAAAGTAAAGAGGTTTTACTCTATGAGGGTAATTTTTCTAACAGTGACTTATAATGTGTTCAACAGTCAATCGCAATGTTTTCTTCTGTGACCCAGAGAGGACAGACGAGGGATGGTGCAGAGAAAGATTTCTGAAACAAGACGCAGACCAAAGAGAATAGAAGGCAAAAACAGGGGGATACGAGTAACATACGGGCCTTTTATTTCTACAGAGGAGGGCAGGGTTACTAAATGCTCTCGGGAAGCTAGAAGCAGTACCTGAAAGATTACTCCATCCACCTGCAATAGCCATGGGAGAAAGAAGGCAGAGGCACAACGGATCACAGGATGGAGTCAAAGCGAGAGGGAAGCAGAGGAAAAAAAGCACTTAGAGATGAAGATGCTTAAGGAGTGTCTGGAGACTAGCGACAAAATGGAAGTCTACATCAGGGTGTTTGACTGTGAGATTAAATCAAATATGCCCACAATAAGTTTTAAATACAGGTATAAATCAGACAGCCACCTGTGGCTTTAATGAAGCAATATTAAAACATTTATCAAACAAATGGGAACAAGGTGGTGTTTCTGTTGTTTGCAGACAATCCAAATAAAATATTGTGAGGCGGCAGCAAAACAAGGAAGTGTCAGATATTCAAGAAAAATGAAGGGGCAACAGGAAGAAATACCAGAAATGATGTATAACTGATCATTTTACCGATAAAGATCAAATCCTGTTAGAACTATCATGTTGTAAAACGGTTTAACTGTCCACTGACATGATTATAACAGCAGCCGTGATCATTTTTCTGACCACTTGGGGGCAATAAAAATGTAATCAGCAGAGAAGGGGCTAGTAATCTCTAGCAATTCAGCAATTAAGCAGCTGAGGGAAGGAATCAATGTTCTGACAGTAAATGTTCAGGAATTTTGTGTCCCAATAATTATGCTTTGGTTTCCAATATTCCGGATGGAAATAATTGGTCCTCATAGAATTAATAAACACTCCACCATGTTTTCCAGACAGTAGCTAACTTTGCTCGGCTGCCATTTGGTGCTGGCCGAGCCACATTACAGGAAACTGATTGGAAGTTTTTATTTGAAAACAACTGCCTGCTGAGGCTGGAACAAAGACTGATGAAACTGAATAATTGAGATGAAAATGTCCAGTGATGCTCAAAAGAATGGCAATGAAACTAATTGTGAGGGGATCACAATTAGTTTCACTTTACATAAAGCTGTTTGAATCGAGCTCATCAACGGCTGGAACAAATTATCTACGACACCGTATAACTGACCACGCACGTCTGACAAATGAGACTGAAAGAGTTACAATTCACTGTCTTCTCAGAAAAGTTTCATGTGGCCACGATTTTTTCAAATGAAACCAACATTTACGCAACTTTCAAAGTGCAAACCTCACCTCTCGTTCACAGGTGACTCTCACGCTGTGAGGTATCATTTTCAGGGCAGCTCAGGTAATTCTACCACTTCTGTTGTTCGGCTTTGACTATGAGCCCAGTGTTTGCAGCTACAACAGTGCAGCACTCAGAAAGGCAACAGCTTCCCTTTCAGGGCCTGCACGGTAACGGGGAGTTTCACAGTTTCCTCCTCTTACCTCTCGGTTTCTTTGCTCCGAGCCGATCTGAAGCTTCTGTGGACTCTTCAGCTGCTGCTCCAGTTTCTGGATCTCCTGCTGGAAGACGTCCCTCTCGTGTTCTCGATCCACAGCTTGTTCCTGCTCACCCAAATTACGCCGCAACAAAGGAAAATCGAGAGTTAATACTTGCTAAATGAATGCAGATTTATAGTAGATATAACTTGGTGACAGGTGCTCCACACAGACGACAGGACAGCTGATAAGATCATGCTTTAAGCAATGCTATCAACACTGCACCGGGGCAGCTGCTATTTGGAAATTTGAATAAAAAAAAGAAGATAATTTGTCCTACAAAGAAAAGCAATGAACAGTTTAATTTTATTTCTCTCTTGCTTTATAAGCTGCTTTCACAACGTAAGCTTATCAATAACCTTATAATTAAATCAAACCCCAATAAAGATTATGCAACATGCATCATAAATGACTACTGAAACACAAATGAAGATATAAATCCCTTTCTTTATCGGGATTTCAGAACACATGGCACATGACTGCACAGAGTTTAAGCCTTTAACATCATTATGCCATCTGAAGGACCTCAGCTCTATCGGGAAGTGGAAATTAATGACGAAATATAACATCGTTTTCAGTTTCATGCTGCTGTGAAACACCAGAATGAAGATGGTCGTGTATAAAGTAACATAAAGCTTTCTTGTGCACTGCTCCACTGCGTTTCTGGGGCACTTACATCGAGGAACTTCCTGTTCTTATCGAGCTGTTTCTCCAGGGCGTGGACCTGCTGTCGGAGGTCTCCGCTCTCCGTCGTCTGAGCCTGCTCCAGCTCGATCACCCTGTTGACCTGTTCCTCCAGCATTGCCTCCAGCAGCTTCACCTGCTTTAGGAGGTCAGTGTTCTCTTTCTCCGCCTGCCGCTGGACCTCCACCTTCTCTTTCATCAGCTTCTCCGTCTCCTCCAGCAGGTCTGGGTGATGAAGGATGGGGAGGTGGTCAGGTTTTGAGGCTGGACGGCTGAAGGTTTCCAGCGTTAATCAGGTTGGATTTAGTCTATTAGAACAGGATGCTGAGATCTGACTGAAGACTCTGAAATCTGTCTGCCATCTGATCAGATTGAATGCAACTTTAGCTTTTATCTGCAACAATCTACTAAGAGCAAAAATAGATTTTCTTTCTTTCGTTAAACTTCATGCACCCGGGTCCCCTTTCCGACACATCCTCTGAGCAAATGGCCGACGTCAGAGTCTTCTAATATCTCAGGCGACTTTCCAACATTGAACCCAACAGCCAGACATGACTCCCCCTCACACTGCTCCTTTATGCTCTGCTACCACCAGTGAGCAACCCTCGCCGCTTTCCCCAGGATCAGACCCCGCTGGATTAGTGCAAAAGTAACAGACGACAGTGCAGATGACAGATCAGACACATGGGCAGTGAAGACATTGAATCCATGCCCAATATGCTTTTACAGGCAAGGGAAAGGCATGAACAGCCATTGCACTTAAAAAGGGCTGTCAACACAGCATTAACAGATCTATCAACATCTATAGAATAAGAAAAAGGAAAAAAATAAAACATGGAAGCATTTAAAGGAGAGTAGAAGACACATGATTGGAAAGTCATGACTACATTAAAGATTCGTTTCATCATGCTTAAATGAGTGTCAACAATGACTTGAGGACATTGAGAATGACAAACCGGGACAAATAAAAGAAAAATTAAAAGCAGAAGCCGAGGTTAGAGAATGCACCGAGCAAGTTTGTGAGCTCATAACAAGCAATTTCCAAGCTTTGATGGTGAGTTGCCGGATTGGGGTAAGAGATCTAAACTGTCACTCAGCGAGACAATTAGGAGAACACGTAGATACGACTGAGCCATGCTCAAAGTGGACACACCTGCTTCAGGTGCTGCAACCATTGCAGCTTCAACTAGGCCTACAGGAGGATGAGAAAGCACAAGGATTTAGCATGCTTTTGTTTTTGTCATGAACAGGAAAAGTCTTAAGAAAAAGAATGGAAAAAGGTTGAGTTAGGAAGGTGATGCCTTTCTGGTGGTTTCTCAGCAGGTGCTAGGGCCTGTAAGAAAGGACGGCTGAAATGAAAGGTGTTAAATATTGCATACTCACCATTTTAGGAGAAACTATGGTCATGGAATGCCCTTTGGATAATACAGCTGTGATACAGTTTAAATTAGCGGACTCAAGGAACTTTAAGCTTAACATAGATCAAACATAGATCATTACAAGGATTAAAGCAGCTATAAATGAAAATATGACCAAGTCAAAGTTCCCTCAGCTTTGCAATCATAAAATAAAGTACAATAAACTTTTTATGGACTTTTTGAGCCTTAGTTTTTGGTCCTGTGTCTGAAGCGTTCATTAATATTGATTCACTGAGTATGTACCATTTTCTCTCCTTCAAAAAGCAACAAAGAAAGTGACTCTTTCTGAGAAACCAGCGTACATGCAAATCTGAGAAGAGCACACAGTCAGTGTACTGTACACAGATCATGGAAATAACGCCTACATGAAACTAAAGTCAACTCTGGGTTAATGCTCAGATCTATTTATATCACTTAATGTAATTAACTTCTAACCTTGTCTCAATATCCACGAATTAAGCCTGAGATTTAACTTTAAATAAAACCTAATACAAAAACTTTTCACTGGCAAAAGACAAACAGAACTCAGACACATAAATCCATACACCCAGACTATATTGAGCACATTTCATTTCCCTAAGTTGCTTAAAGTCGCTGGCTAGAAGTCTATCAATTCAAAAAGTCCATTATTGAGGCAATACGTACAAAGTTCTCGTGGCCCGGCTCCCTCCTTCATTGCATCTTGTTGCCGTGTCATCAGCTCGCGCTCCTCCTGCATCTGAAGCCTTTCCTGCTCCAGCTCATGCAGCCTGCTACTTGTTACCTGCAAAAACACTTTAATTCAGTCTCTGACAGTTAGATTTATTATATTATGTTGTTTTCCCCTCATAGCCTGGAGACAAGCCTCCACATTTTTCTTTGACAAGTCTTGGCTGCCATTACAACCCCAAAATGCAGTGACTTCTTTTGAAGAACATAAGCATTTTAGTTGTTAGCTAAATGCTAAGCAGGTGTGCCGATGTTCATGTAAGGAACATTTCGCTTGTTTATCGTTGAACTTGCATGCAAATACATCCACTGACTGATATAAAATCTAGATTTTTGCAAGTCTTATCTTTTAATGAAGTCAAATATACCTGGCACTGAGGCTTAAACCCAAAGTGCAGGAAGTGATAAATCATGCACAAAGGGCGTAACTCTCATGAAACTGGAGGTCAAAACTGAACAACAGCTGAAATAAAATAGCCAATCCATTTCTAGATATGCTTTGAAGCACAACAAAGAGAAACATTGACATGATGTCAATGCTTAAATCAAACATCTTAAGGCTGAGCTCTGATCCAACCCATCCCAAAGGGTGCTGAATACCCAAATGTAAAGCTGTACGCTAAATGCTGCCCCCCTGCAGATCAATACTATCTGCTATCTTAGCCTAAATGCAGATTTTTAGAGAAGTAGTATAATTTCCTCTACCTGCAGGTCTTGTTCGAGGCTCTGCTGGAGCTCTTCCTTCTGGCGTAAGTGCTCCTCCAGCACAGCCCGTTCCCCCGTATAGCCATCGATGAGACCTGCATGTCCACAGCACAAGGGAATAAATAGAGTCACAATAATGTCTATTTACATCAGAACTATCTTATCATTAGGTATCCGTGTGTTTCTTCTGCTCCCAGTCTGAAAAGAGGGCTTTCTTTCACCTGCAGCTTCAGTCGAACACAAACTGAACAAGTGAGCGCTTTACGGCGGGATACAACATCCAAGGTTACCACATATTTCATGTGCATGCTCTGCTACACAAATGGAGACGCAGAAATGAGCACAAGTGAGAATGTCTGACCCATTTAGCTTGGCATGAAGTTGAAGACTGAGCTGCATACACAATGAAATCATTACGAATGTGGCCCATCACAGGTCACCAAGCATTATCCTCCAGAATGCTATTCAATTCATGGACAGAGGTAACAAGGTGCACACATGAAGAGGCTGCTCAAAACATGTTTGTTCATTTTCTGTATCTTTACTTTTGGTGAACTGAATAGAGCTCCACTCTGAATATATTCTCTGGTTTTATGCCTGTCTGCCAGAGGGAAGGACGTTTGCTTAAGGAGGACTCTCTCTATGATACACGGCTGTCAGATGCCTGAAATGAACTGAATAAGAAAAAAGCACAACAAACCATCTTAAACAATACCAAAGTGTCTTAGAAATCGGAAAAATGAAAACAATCCATCAAAGGAATCTTTTTTTCTTAGTTAAAGTCAAAACCAGTTTGAAAAGGCCACACCAGGATGTTTTATCTGGATCATCCAAACAGGAGCAGATATGTTTCTTTTTCATCTTATGGTTATTTTTGTAAGTAGGCGCTAAAGATAAGAGGGCTGAGAAGATTTCCAGCACTCCCCAACAGAGAATGAAGAGGAACGTCACCTGACTAGATAATCAAAGTTATGCAAAGCCGGTTTTCTTTTGAAACAGGAGATACTCAAAGAATTAGCAAAGCAACATTCAACTGTACGTATTACAGAGGACTTGAGCTGCCTGTGGTTATTATGGAGTATTTCTTCATAATCAAATCAAAATCTAAATGCAAAATGTGTTGCATGATGTAGAACACCAAAAGGCCACATTATTTTCTTGTACCACTGGTTAACATACATGTAAGAAAAATTCTTTAGTTACAGCCTCCTTCTATTCATCATTTCCATTAACAGTTTATCAGCTTTGTTGATACCAAAAAAGTTTTAACTCATTTTATGATGGCAAATATTTGCTCCTGTGTAGGATTAGTGAACACAAACATGGTAACAGGATCCCAGTCTAGTAAAAGACATGGCAGTAAACTTACCTAAGCTCTGTGTGCCCATAAAGAAAACAAGGAGATGATTCTAGGTCTGTGAAGTGTCTAAAGTGTGCAAAGGCTGAAAAAGAAAGTGTGTGGACTGCTCATGGGGTGTGTTGCAGACCCTGACCGGACCAGCTGCCTCTGAAGTCAAAGGAAAAAAACAAGCCCCCCCCCCCCAAACCAACAAGATCCACAATGAATGAAATGTATTTCCTGACGTCCACTGAATGTTAACTGCTCTAATAACTAATTTATCTTTTCCTCCACTCAAAGACTTTTATAATTTATCTGTCACACTGATGCAAATTTAAAAAATGCAAACACCATCCAGGGGACGGCTTTATGGACAGCTGCCTCCATTTGTTGCGTCTCCACTGCAGATGGCGTCGCGGCCCTTGACTCTCCTTTGACAGCTGATGCCATCCCTCCTTGTAAAACCCACCTCCTCAAACGCATGCTCACATCCACTTTTGACATTTAATTGAACTTAATGACACTCATTAGTATTTGTAGTAATCTATATGCAAAGAAAAAATGATCAACAAGGAGTCAGTAAAGAAAGTAAGAGTACGACAGTTTTTGTCTAACAGCCTGTTTTAAAAGGCCCACAAAGATGAGCAGCTTGACGCACTGAAATAATAAATGACCAAAATGTAAAGCTCAGCTATCCCCTTATTTTGGAAAACAGCAAGCGTGACACAGTTCACAGAGTTCCAACCTGAGGACTCACTCTCACCTTCGGCACGGTGGAGCTCCAGAGCCAGCTGCTCCCGGGTTCTTGCCTCCTCCGACAACCGCTCCTGCAGCTCCTCCTGCTTCTTCAGCAAATCGTTTATCTCTTGGTTGTGGCGGAAGGACTCCCGCATCAGCTCTGTCTGGGTCAGCCGGGCATGTTCCAGCTAAAAGGAGACACATAAATGTGTGTCAGGAAAGGGCCAAGTTTTTGCAGCTGTGAATTCTTGGCTGACAGTAAATTGTCATCAAATGATATAAATAACAATTCAGTTAAATTAGTTTTTTGTTAAAACCTATGCCATGGCTTCATTTGAGCAACAAGAAATCCTCTACAAAAAGGCACTGGGCCCTCCAAAATACATAAAGGCTGAGAATGAAACCCCCCCCCAAAAAAACTAACAGGTAAAAAGTGGTGCTGCTAAACCACACCATGTGGAAATAGCTGTGTTTAATTTCATTTAGCTGATTTTAATATGTGTGAAACAGCAATTGGATAATGAACAGCTCAAATAACTAATCGGAAGTTTATGGTTGCAGATTACAGAGCAGGTTTTTCCTAAAGGAGCGCTTTACAAATGACATCAGTGATATCATTCATTAGCTTCAAACGGCCAAAACCGTTGCACCCTGCCTTTGGAAATAGACCATGTCTGTGGGGCTTCCTCTGCTTTGACATGAAATTTCTATTTTTCAACTAATTTGGAGGTATGGACATTTAAGGACTTGTGAAAACATTCCTAAGTGACTATATAGAAAACCAATAGCAAGTTTTTATTTGTGACGTGAATTTGTGGCGTTTAGTAAAAAAATTGTATCAGTCCTTTTCTCAAAATCTGAACAGATTGTGCAGTAATAATAAATTATAATAATCAATTGATCCTTCCGCTTGAGCTTGGTGTGACAAATTAATCTCAATCTTAATAGTAAAAGGAAGCAACTGTGTTACCAACTGATATGCGTTTTTTGAAAGACACAAAAAACAAAAAAAGTCATGTAATAGATACGTGGTATTATAAACTGCTATTCATGTGACAGAGGGCATATTTTCATTGCATCAAAACTAGAAACTCATCATAATAAAATAAACTGACGGCTTGCTCACACCCACTCTTTCACAGATATTTTCATATCTCCCTGAGCAAAGGTCTTGTAACATTATGGGAACTAGGAAGTGGTAAGGTGAGCCTGACAAGAGAATCAGTCACATGATCTTTCACCTAAAGATTCAAACGAGCTCTGAGCAGCTGTGTGCCTACGTGGACTGACATTAAGCTTACATTACATCTGCATGAACAGACATGAACCACAGAAAACACGCAGTGAAATGAGCATGTGAAGCGCCAAAAGGCAGCATATGCTCAACGTAGACTTTAAAGATACAGAGACCCACTTTCCAAGAGCACACTTCAGAGCTAATGAGCATGAAACTTACAGTATAAGGAGGAGTGGGCAGGGAAATTTTGGAGATGACCTTAAGAAGGTGGCCATCGGTCCTGTGATTGACGTGCGAGATTTGCGTCTGAACCACCACAGCGTTTTTGGAGTTTAAGGTGCTGCAAAGGGGGAAGGGTCGCGGTAGGGGTACACGGGATTCCACTTCGTACACATCCCGATCCTCCCCCTCCATCCACGTGCTGCTCTGCATACTCGACTTCCAGTACGAGCGGTAGGAATCCATGGTAGAGGACGGATGCACGCGCAGCTTCCAGCCTTGTTGTGTTTGCTAGGAGCTTCTTATCTGAATTTCTCAAAGGGGGTCTGCCATCCGTCGGGCCGAGCCGCGTATCCTCTAAAACAGCATAAAGTCCCGTGGGAAATGAAGCAGTGCGCAATGTTGTGAATCGCTCCGAGCAACAGTTTCTATGTGTATGGCACACACACGAGAAGAGTAAACAGCATTTGGAAGGGTGTCATTCCCTTCATCTCAATCACATGCCGCCTGGCTGAGGTAGAATAAGATCCTGGTGGATGTGGAGAAAAGTAATCTTCTGGCAAAGGTGAGGGTTTTATGGTCCTAATAAAAAGCGTCATCCTTGGCAGGAGTGGAGGTCAGCTCTGGGTCCTGTAGCCTAGAGGGCATTCCTGAACATGGCCGCAGGATGTATGTAAACACCAAGGCAAACGTTTTGTATTCCCTTGTCCTCTCCGTGGACCTCTCCCGGTGCTCTCTCTGACCTTCTTTTCCTGTAGTAAAACCATAGCACGCCGCTCGGTGAAGCTCACACCCCCACGTCTGCTCCCGCTCCCGCTCCCCCTCCTCTTTCTCTCTGGAGATTCATTAACAATACGGCGGTGCTGTAGCAACCCCAACCTGCAGAGAAGCCTCCCAGGGGCCCCTTTTAATTGTTCAGCACAAGTACCAGTCGACCGAGGGTGACGCGACAACTCTCGGATCGAAAGTCACTCGCTCTCTCCTTCTTCCTTGCCTCGGAAGCGGCTGTCATTCCCTCTCCATGTAAGCTCCCACGTTCATGCCATGAAATTACTCACTATCGCTGGAATCGCTGCCTCGCTTTTCTCCTCCTTACCCACGTGCTCAAATATAAATAAATCATATATATCCAAGAATTCCGAGGCCGTTTCAGGCTTTCAATTGAGAGAGATTTCTCTCCAGCTTCCTACACTGAATCGACACAGCAGGATACTGTTCAGAAAAAAGTGGGAGGGAAGCAGGTGTGGCTTCAGTGGGCCAGGTAGATCAGCAAACACATGCCACACACACGCACACACAAGGTTGCAACG
Source organism: Menidia menidia (assembly GCA_907169785.1). Taxonomy (NCBI): domain Eukaryota; kingdom Metazoa; phylum Chordata; class Actinopteri; order Atheriniformes; family Atherinopsidae; genus Menidia; species Menidia menidia. Next base: position 5,792,594 of record CAJRST010005557.1, on the reverse strand, counting down.
CACGCTCTCCCAGTGCACACAAATAACCACAGGCAGCACACACCTTTCTTTCAGAAAGCTGCCAAACCAGATTTCTCGCCTTCGTAGCAGTAAAGACACAATTAAGCAGTCTGACATGCTGCCTCTTGGTCTCGGCTTAAATCTGCTGTGTCAGCCGTCACACTTGCCGGGCATGAGTCATTCCAGCATCTAACCTGCAAATAATCGTACAGAGGAACGAGCGGCAAACACATTCCCCGAGCAAATTATTTACAGCCGTCACCCAACAAAGACACTTAAGATTCCTGATCAGACATGTTACATCAATCTCTTCTTACCACACTGCTTCAAGACAAGATGACCCAACAGCACAAACAAGAATAATGTACGCCCAATCAATGGCAGAGTGAAGTCAGAGAAGAAGCCATTAAATCCGGTGTAGATTACACATTCATTGTGCTATCGATTGTACCATTTCAGAAAACATATAAAATGTAGTACATGCAATCAGTGGGTCATTTTCTTATCTTTACTACAGACATGTTTAAGGAGAATAAATTAATATAACCTGTTTGATCTGAAGCTGCCTTAAAGCAACAGTGCAATATTCAAACGAAATCCAGATTTGTAACGTATTCGGAAGCGCACATTTGGATTAAAACGACCCCCAAAAGTGGGTGGACGGTATCTGGCCTTTAAAGCCATGACAGTGGGAGAAAAAGGCAAAACGTAAATGTTTTCACACACAACACTGATGCACACATCTGTGATTTAGATGACGCATGACTTGAAACTTCGTAAAAGCTATTTTTGGATTGCTGCGATGTAAACCGTTTCAGCGTGAATAACGCATGAATTCTAACCGTGGGGGAGGATGGGCCGTGCAGCCGGTTACAGTAACACCCTCAGTGGCCTAGTTAAACCGGCCCCGTCTCTGCGAGCTGACAGTGGACACAGTGGGAGAACTACAAGCACACCCTGAGGGGGGTGGAGTTGTTCTCTGTGACTGTACCGGGACAGGCTGCCGGGTCAGACAAAAGCTCTGTGTAAATAGTGCTTGTATCTATAGGCAACCGCTGAGAACGCGGCAGCTCCTTTGTGTGTGGATTCTAGACAGGCCAACTTTGTTGCCGGCCGCATTCTGCCGTCTCATGCCCATTATGTCTTCACCGACAGGCCCGAAAACACACAGCGGGTTCACAGCGTGGAGAGGGCATTTAAATGTTCAGACAAAGCCTGAATGTGTCGCTGGAGCTTTCTGTCCATTGGTAACTTCATGCCCAAACAAACACACAAAGTGCCTCATCTCACACACAAAACTAGTATCAAAAAGAGTATAACATTTATCAGATCTGCTTTTGGTGGATTTGATTATCTTCGGCCATGGAAGCTGTCTCCTCTTGTTTTCAGTATGTGTGCATAAATAACTGGCTGTTGGCTCTAGCTTCATATTACTCATGCAAATCTAAGAATGGCATCATTTTTCTCACGGAACTCTTAACAAGACAAAGCCTTATTAGCACCTTTAGGGTTCTGAGGAACTTAAAAGCATCGATATCGGAGCTTTGAACAGGACGTTCCAAGACATTTAATGTGTCCTGAGATACTTTGCAGTTAAATATTCTGCAAATGAAAAAGTTCTTAAAGTGGCATACATTTAGATGAGGGTACAAGAAGAATTTACGAGTGAATGGTGCAATCGTTTGAGCCGGCCATGTTTGGTTTGTACCTGGTTGGTGGCGTCGGTGATGGCCATCAACATCTTCTCCAGAGCTGTCTGGAGTCGTCTGCTAATACCCATCAAATATTCCTCCTTCTCCAGCAGTGGCCCTGCTCCAAGCAGCAGGCTGTCCATCATCTGCTGACACATCTCCACATCCTCGTCAGCCTCCCCTGACCACGCGCCCAAGCCCTCCGCACCAGTTTTGCTGCTCCGGCGACTTCCTGTAGCACCGTTGGGCAGAATAAAATCAAGTATATTTTAATGTGTTTGCTGCATTATCAGGTGGTTGACTGAAATACAGACAGATAACAAAGCACATCATGTGAAAACATATTAGAATTGTTTAATATCAGGGTGCTCATACAGCGGATCACAAATGGGTGTACAGCTTTGTTTAAGAATAAGTATTACCAACACAGCTTCTTATTCAAAATCTATATTCTTGACAAAAAGGATGCCAAACAGAGCAATATTTGAACATATAGCACACAGTTCATCTGATAAAAGTGGCTACAGCGCACTCAGATAGCCGACTTTACCATAGGAGATAGGATATGCAAAAGAAGTCAAATTAAGCTTTGGTTCAATCAACTTTCTCATTTTCATTGGATGGTATGATATGAGCATGCAGCATGAAAGAAAAGTAAAGCTGTATATGTTGTGTTAATAACAGCAGTTTATGACCAATATCTACAGTAACCTGAAGCAAATGCAACACAATGGGAAAGTACGTTTATTTTAAAATGTTTGCTATGATAAATCACTGCAAATATACACATATATTAAGAACATCTGTACTATTTATGCCCCAAATTTGGACCCAATATTGAACTATACATTGTTACCCACTATGAACACTTATGCTTTTTAGTATTTGGATCATTTTCTTGTAGTGTTATTTGGTGTATAATCATTCATGAATTAGCACTTCTTGTTTTTTCTTTTCCTTACAGGGCATTTCTTTTATATTTGAATTACAGGTTTATCACTCTGTCTTGTTATTTGCATGTGACCAATTATAGTTAGTGACCAGTGCACACGTGGACTGATATAATACATGATGTTTTACCATTACATAGAGGGAACAACTGCCTCAACTACATGTGGATCTAAGCATTATGTGGTCATGGTGCAGTATTACCTTCCAACAAATAATATAGGACTTAGATTTCAGTCACAGCTGACATTAACGCAGACAATCTGACAATGGCTCTGCTGATGCAAGTTCAGTGACTGCTGCATGAACAGCTATATTATCAGCCTTATACAGAGGCATTGTTTAGTGTATTTCATATCATTACATTTTCTGAACTTTACTCTTGACTACAGTTCTAACAAAAATCTGTCAACAGCTGCACCTGCTTTTGAAGCATGTAGACAGACACCATCTCAAATTACTTGGACTTCTTGATGATACTTGCCTGCATGATGTGGTTTGACAGGCTCTGTGTTTAGCCTCCGGGATTCTGTCGGTGAGGTGGAGGGAGGGGGCTGCCCTCCATCAGAGGCCTCGCGTAAACTTCGCATGTGGAGGCCCAAAGTTTCCTCTGCGGCAGCAGTGGTCTTCAGGACGTCCACCAGCACCTGGCAAAGTCTGCTGTTGAAGTTCTGAAGCAATTTTCTGAAAGCAAAGGGAGAGCTTGAAGTTTAAGTGGGGAAATATATATATATGTGTGTGTACGTGTGAATAAAATACATGAATAGAGTGATACCTTTCAGCATGTTTATCAGAAGGCTGTGCATCATCCTGCAGTGATAATCTGAGCCCTCCAGCCTGAGTTGGACCACTCGTATCCCCTTCTTCCTCAAGTTGTCCTTCGTGGCTGTCTCTCCTCTTTAAGCCCTGAACAGGCAACAGAGAGAAGACGGATAAAAAGCCCGTCATGGCGGAGTGTCCGCTGAATAAACCGACTTCTGAAAGCTCAGCAGCTCTGGACGGTGCGGCTGCATGTGTGACCATTAGGAAAAGTGAATTCAAATCAGGCGCAGCAATGCGTGCTCTGAAACACAGCTCTTTATGGGCACACACGCAAGCACAAACACAAAGACGCACTTTAGGCTCCCTCGGAGCTGAGGGAAACAGTAGTATCTTTGTGGTGCTATGGCAACAGGTGCACCTGAGGCTGGGGGACAGGGAGGGTTGGTGGCTCCATCTGTTGGAGCGTCAGCAAAAAAGCAGCTCACGCTCTCAACAGATGCTGCACTGTACTGAGGACCACAAGAAGATTTGAATAAAACAACCCGTTTTCAGTACATGCTGCCTGCACAACCCCCTTTCAGAGCTTTTCAAAGAGGAAGACTTACAGTACACAAGAATCACTTGTAAACCCAGAATTAGTAGAAACCTAAATTATTTCAAGAGATAAGACAGAGTGGTAAATTGATTTAGATAATATAATTTGCAATTCATATCAGCATGTTTGAATATGTTTCAATTCATGGGACTGCATGCTTAGAATATTTAAAGAGAGAACCCAGACACAATGATCACTTTATGTAACAGTCAAGACTGTTAAGTACAGGATAAAAGGGGTCATTTGAGGTGGCATCAAGCTAAAGCCTGAAAAGTCAAATACTAAAATGTAAACAGGAAACACGTAATGTTTTCAGCCAACAGCATAATACAGCTCTGTATAAAAAAAATAAAAAAAACAGATGTCTGGAGTCTTCTCTTCTTTATCTCACATTTTTTTAACATCCTGTACATGTTATTAATTTTGCATTTCTTAATGGAAACTAGATTTTTCAAAGATTTGGGGCTGAAAAACAGTCTATGTTTAAAAATCTAAGAATAAAAGAAAACATCTCTCATAATTAAAATGAATATAACTTGATAATGGTGTCATAAGAAGTTCTTTTTTCAGATTCAGTCTTGACTGCTCAGATGATGAAGCTCTTCATTTCACAAAGAACGCTGAATCTGACAGGCAGCGAAGCCACGCAGGCAAACTTTAATCGTGCAATTAATGGAAAGTGAAAACCAGGCAGGCTCTGGGATTAGCTAGTCAAAGGAGGGGGAGACCTTTGGAAAAGCTAAATCACTCTGAGAAGTGGAGGCGTGTCAAGCATATTGATGAAGTTACGATAAAAGGTGTAGCATTTAAGATATTAGTATTCGAGAGGAGTAAACAGTCAAACGATTTATTTCAAATCAATAATAAATTGACATGCCCAAACTAATTCTCCTTGGGAACAGCACGTGTTTGCACACTTACTCACAGTTCTGTTACAGTGTGTCAGTAAATCAATTCACCAATTGAGGGTAGGGTCAAAAGTTCTAAGTAAAGTGACAACTATCAAGAATTTAGAGTCAAAGAAGGAAGAAATTATTCAGGTAACCAGGTAAATAACCATGTAGTGATAGGAGCTGGAAATAAGAATAAAATATAAAGCAAATATTCCCCGTACAGAGCATTACATTTACTGCTAACCTTGCAGAGGACATGCAATGCCTGCACTGAACCACTGCACCAGAAAACCACGAAACAACAGCAAAATTACCCAAGAGTGCTTGAAAGACGAGCGTATAGCAGCATAACAGATGTGACAGCTTGGGAAGCAACACCGACCTGCTCAGGTCCTGATCTAGTTTTCTGCAGCTCTTCCTTCAGCGTTCTGATCTCTGCGCTCCTCTCCTCCAGCTCCCTTTCCAGCCTTAGTCTCTCCACCTCCTCCAGCCAGACGCCCGCGGTGGGGGAAGCCCTTGGAGTCTGCTCCTCGGTCTCTCTGTCGTCTGCTTCTTCCTCGTCCCACTGTGTCTGCATGGAGATGCTCGTGTGGCGCGATCGCTTGTTGATTCGAGCCAGCTCAGTCTGTTGAGCAAACTCCACGGACATCTGGACTATGGCCTGTCGGAACAAAAAACTGAATCAGAGACACTTTCATCTAGACACAGAGGAGATTCAGGATGTAGTGCATGCATGGTTCTCTTTTCTATTAGGTGTTTCAGTTTGTTCAGTTTTTTATAAGAGAATCCAGAATACATACATTTGTTTTACTTTCCCAGCTCCAGTTTCTAACCTAATCATCCAACAATATGAAAAATACTGATGATAGCTGGGATGTCTTAAGCATTTCTCATCAGATAATTTTACCACAAAACTCTTTTTGAGAACTCTAGGTGAATGGCCACATACCTTGGCCACTTCCTCCTGCACTCTCTCTTGATGTTGTTTCTCCTCCAGAAGGAAGCCGAGGCTCTCAGTGGAGCTTCCAGCACCGATGACACCGTTAAGATCCCTCTCTCTCTCTCTCCTTCCTTCCAGTTGTTGCCGTCTCCTCCTCTCTTGCTCCCCTTCCTCCCTCAGTCTCCTCAGCTCACTGCTGTGCTGCTCTTTGAGAGCAGCCACTTCTTGGATGTACTTGTGGTACAGAGCTTTTCTCAGCGCCTGCAGCTGTGCCGTGAGGCCTGTGGACCTCGCAGACCGGTGCGACTCCACGCCTCCCTCGGACAGGTCCTCCTCGCTCAGGTCCTGCACACGGAAGTGAAAGTTAGGTAGTTACTGCGATAACCGTGACTTCCCTGTGTTTAAGTGAGGAAAATGTATCCAGCCACAATGGACGTTTCTCATGACTGTTCCTGAAATAAACAAATCTCCTTCATCTGAGCCAAACCCCACCCACTCCTTCACGACAGATAAATATACCATTTTGTTCTCTCGGCCTCGCAGCAACAATAAAAAGATACACAAGTGTCCTGTATCACACTACAGACACATTTTCTCAGCGAACACACTGCCTCTCTGTCCTCATGAATCCCCATCTTGTCCTCTAGCCCGTTTCAACAATTCAAACCAAAACATCTCATAACTTAAAGGATTTTTATGGTCTTTTTCTGTCGATATTAAACTCTTTCGTCTTCCTATCCAATCTTTGCAACAGTCCCTAGTGTGAGAGCCTCAAAACATGATGTGGAGCTCTAATCTTGATGGGAGCAAAACTGACACACTAAGAGGGGATAAAAGTTAGAAAGATGAGCGTGTGAGATAGCTGAAATAGAGCACAGCAAATCAGGCATCCTTTCACCAAGGCTAGAGTAAAGTTCTCTTGGTTAAAACTGTGTTATGTAATGTCCAATCCTTTTAATCATTAGATATAGGTTCACTTATAATGCTGCCTGTGAGGATTTAGGGCACATTTTAGCCTCAAGGCTGAGACTGCTCCAACTCATCCACCCTTACTGTCTTCCCATCTCAATACATCTGCCCGTTTCTGCCCATAGCAGGATGTCATGCATGTGACATGAAAGATTGGAAAAAAAATGCCAAACCTTTGGATCCACGCTGTGTTCTTCAATCCTCACAGAACTGGATTCTGAAGCACCAGACAGACTAAAGACAAAACACAATATCTGCATTAGTTTTTGACAATCACAAACAAGTTAAAGAATTATTGTTTAATTTGTAAATGTAAAACCAATGTATGACAGAATGATAATAACAAATAACATATAACCACATATGACATAATAATAAGAACAGTCTAACTGGTATTTACAACACTGAAAATATAAAAAATAGTTACATACTTAAAGTAGTTAAGCTTAAACGCTATTTGTGGTAAGCAAATATGAATGCTTGCAATGCTCTTTTGAAAAATGTAATGGGGTTACAAAATACAACTTCAGAAGACGTTACTAAAACTGTAACGAATTATATAAACAGGGCTTTATCTATTGATGTTAAATAATCTCATGACTATATGCTTTGGCGTTAATTTATGCTCTTAAATAAGGAAAAAGACTTGATTATAACTTTGGGGCTAAGAGTCATCTTCAGTTTGACTAAATTGTTTAACTACATTACAGAACTAAAATCTATTAAAAAGGGAAATACCTGTCATTATAGGACACAAATAATGATCTAAAAAAATACTTACAAACAACATCAACCTATAACATCTGTTCAAATCACTCTCCTGTGACTTTTTTTTTAGGTTTTATGCTGTCAAACAGTGGAGGGCAGTAGCACCTCAGTGTCTAAAGGTTGAGACTCTTCTCTTTACAGATGAAAAGGTGCACATTAGCACATTAAACCATCATTAAACATCTGCATGAGCAAACTGTCCAAGTGGTCACAACTCTTAAAAATAGTTGGCAATCAAAAAGTACCATTAGGCTGAATTGGTGCAAAGTCCTTGGATTTGACACAAGAACAAAGTCCGAAATCTAAAAAAAGTTTAATATGAGCTTTAACGTCTCGTTTCATTTTGTTAGCAAGATTTACATTTTCGAGTCCCCTTAAAAGGAAGTGAAAGGACACACAAAAACCTTAAATGAATCCTGAAGAACCATTTCAATCCTACTGGGAGAGGTGTCTTTCACAATCACAATAACCCGATTTATAGGTCTTTACGGCTCACTGAGCGGTTTTAATGACTTAGGTGAAACATATGCTACAGTGTTTACCATTTCTAAAACCAGTCCTTAGGGGTTCAGCCTCAATGAGTCGGGCATGGTTCTGCTAAATCAACTTAAATTTGAAAATGGATTTACTCAATGATTCATAATGGGTTTTTCAACCAGTTCTACACAATCATACAGTTATTAAATTCATGCAGACCCTAACACACCCTAACCAGAACAGATCAGGATTAAATATGCCCTTTCAATTTAAGCCTTTTTCTATAATTCATAAATAAAATATAATGTAGAAAAATAAATTACTGCTTTATGTGTCTAAGATCTCATTGTTTGTTCTTTCTAAGCAGTATTTTAGTGTCCAATTTCCACCGGGAAGACATATGGAGAGGTTGGAGGGCTAATTTTACAGTTTAGTGTGTTAACAAAAGGCATGAAAAGCACTAGTGAATATTTCATTAGTAAAGGCTTTGTTGGCAACTGAACTGGGTCAGATAGCCACCTAATGCTACAGGATGTGCACACCAGGCTACGTTTGAAGTTATCTTTAGTACAGTCAATCATGTAGCTCAGACAGCTCAGCCTGTTCTCAAACACACACACACTGCATTAATCAATCAAGTGCTACTGCTAAAAGGAACATGTTAAGGGTTTATCTAAGACATGAGAAGTATGTGGTACACAAGCAGAATTTCCTTCAAGCGTTAAAAATCCTAAGATTTCTTATAAGAAATAAATGGATGAATTAAGAAGCTGCGTTATTAAACACTGATATGTGAAAAGACTTGTGTTTCGATTAATCAACACTAAGCTATTAGAAAAACAAACAATTAAAAGTATGTTTTTCTAATAGCTCAATAGATAATTTCACTGACTTTCTTTGTGTATATATTTAAACAAACAATTAAAAGTACGTTTAAATGTATCCACATTAAAAGTCAGTGAATTGATAGCGGCACCCCGAGGATGTGGGTCAGTTCATGGGGTCACCTGTAGTAGCCGTCGGTGCCGGTGACCTCCTGCAGACGCTGCTGCAGCATGACCAGCTCGGTGGTGTACCGCTCCTCTGTCTCCGAGGCCTGTTGCCTGTAGTGGGCTCGGAGGCGCTCCATCTCTTGTCTGTGACTCTCCTCTAGCTGGAGCTGCTTCTCCTGAGCCTCGGCTTTCAGCCTCTGCAGATCCACGGCGGGGGAAGCAGACGCAGCGGCCCGGCCCTCCGAATCTAACCGAAACAGGGCAGAAATGTGAAAAGGCAGCTGAGACTAAGATCAGACAACATTAAAATTAGTTTAAGTGTGGCTGGGAAATGGTTACTGTAGGAACTTCATTTTTTTTATGACAGTATATCCAGTGGCTACAGTGAGAACAATATTGAGGAATATATTCTCCATTTTGTATAGGTATGAATCTGTCAATGAAAAGCCTTTTAGAGAAATAACTCGAACCTGTGCAAAGTTCCATTTCTGTGTATGCTTGACAGTGAAATGGCCCACTAAGTGAAATTACGTTTGAACCTTGTGTTAAATTGAATACATTGAATTGTGTTTTTAGATGCTGACCTGACATTAATGGCTTTAACTCGTCAAAAGATGGGTGGACAAACTTACCTCTGCCTGAGGACGGGCTTACTGAGGCAATCTGAGCACGCAGAGTCTCCATTTCTCTCTCACTGCTGCTCTTCAGTTCATCATAAGCAGCCTGCAGTTCAGTTATCTGTTAGTAAGAAGAAATGGATTTAGTTTTGCTTTCTGTTACCATTGTGATCATTTCTGTTCACAAACTATGTGGAAACAGTGTAATTCCTTCATAAACAAGATGTTCAGCACGCATTTCCATAAAAGAAAATGACTAAATAATACAATATAATTCAGGTCATCGTTAGTATGAAACATCCTATCATTTATCTAAAATTCTTTGTGGAATTTCTGCTTTTTCAGTTAGCTTTTGAACCTTTCATGGAGTTCAGCCTACTTTGTGCAACACAATGCACCAAAATAAGTTCTACAAAAATCAATCCCACGTCTGGTTTTAGCATGTAAATAGAAAATACATAATGTCAATAGATCTAAACATATTTACCTTGTTCCTATCGGCTCTTAGGAGGGCTTGGAGCTGAGAAAGTTGACAATGTTCCTGTTCAATCCTCTCCCTCACCTCTTGAAGATTTCTGTAAAGATCTACAGAATAAAATTAAAAAACACAATCATATTGTACTCATTTGTTCTCATGAGAATTTATGTAGGTTTGTAGTGACTACACACAACACAGTGTTAAACTAAAAAAATGTTTTTGCTCTAACTTGAGTTGAAGATGGTTCCTGCTGCCACATTCATATCAAACATGGTTTAATTATAGTATTTTTTTTTAATGGTACCTCGGGCCTCCAGAACAATGGAGGTGGATTCACTAGTTGCTGGTTTTTTCTCTGAAATGAGCGATGAGTCGTGTTCTTCTTTCTCTAAAAACCCCTCACCAAAAATCCTCTTAAAAGACTGAAAGCAGAGCACACAGTGACAAGGGTACATATGATGGTGGTGTTGATAAAATTAGCTCAAAAAACACTTTTCTTTTGTTAATAATTACCAAAATGATCTCACTGCATTCCTCTGACACTGCCTGTACCAAGCTCTGGTACTTGAAAATCTGTCTTTCATCTGAAAAAGAGTATTAGTGACAGAACGTTACACACATGAACAAAAAATTATTATCCAGCATAATGTGTCAAACGAGCTGCCATGTGTAGAATAGATGCACTGCAGTGTACGAACTACTGACTGCAATCTAAATAGGACTGCATAATTATAGGATATTAATTCAATCTACATCTCGCCTCTCACTCATCGACAGCTGGGATATGGTCCATCCCCCACCTGTGACCCGGCGTTAGATAAACTGGTATACAAAATGGATGGATATTCACTTCATTCAACAGATTATCCTCTGATTAATCACCCACTCTCACAGTTTGTTGCCAAGCATCTGCAATGTTTTCGCAAGCCACAAGTCTGACTCAAATCGATATCTTTTCAAATTTGGAGCATTAGCCCACTGGGTTATGACATAGTCACACATAGTCATAATTATTGTTAAGCCTATGCAGGAACATATTACTGAGACTTATATATGTGAAGGTCCCCATCAGGATAATAACAGATTATTGCAATGTTCCTAAACGTAGCCAAAAAACACCTCTGAAGAGATTACTGCTCTGCTACAGAGAGAAGCCCACACATATGTCCAGATACACATCTGCTCACCCCGGTCACCTTGGCCTCTTAAGTCCTGGACTGTTGTTTGCAGAGAGCGGGCGTTTGTCTCCTCCTGCAGCAGCTCTATTTGGGCGGTGTGGATCTGAGACAGGCTGAGGCGCTGAGCCTCCAATCGCAGCCTGCACTCATCCTAACACGGGAAAATAAACCAGTCAGCACGGACTGCACAGGTGGGAAAAAGTCCACGCATGCAAATGTATTCATTTGAGTGTCACTGCTGATAAAAACTTAAACACGGTGATATGAAATGTCACGTTTACACTGCAGAGATGGAAACAGTGGCAGAATGCATAACATATCACTTATAACTGACCACAGGGCACATCCACTTACAGATCAGAGAAGAGAAATGATTAAATAACATAACTACTATTTATACGACAGAAGTATAGCACAAGCCATCTATGTTCGGATGAGAGCTGAGCTATTATCACTTCTGTAGCAGGGAACAAAAAGCAGACTGTAAGGACTCTTTGTCTAATTATGCATAATGCATTAGGAGGAATTTGTTAGGCTTCCACAATTATGAATTGTGTTTCTGGTGCCTTTGATGTCAGATGTTTTAAAGTGCACTCTACATCTTAATTAGGCAGCTTTTAAATTGCTTTGTTATGATACAATCACTCCATCTGATGGTGTAGTGGAGAGGCTCCCTTCAAACATGTAACTGCTCAGATGTTGATGCTTGCAACATGCAGATGAGAAATGGCCTGAGCCGACACACAACAACCATTAGCAAAGGTAATAAAGCTATTATTAAAATTATTTGAGTTTACAATAACTAGCCCTGTAACAAAACTGACTAAAACAAGTAGATCTCTTTTTTGTATATTAACGACATGCTTCGTTTAGTGGATTCTGAACCAATTAAAAACATGAAGGCAATTTAAACAGCTGATGAGGTCAGATTTGTTTTCTTGCATGTTGTAGGGTAAATCTGATGTCTCGTTTACAGCCAATCACACAAGAAAATATTGACATAAACTAACTGAACATTTAATGAAATACCCTAGGTGGTTAATTTAGGGCTACTTAAACAACAGATTTCACAGGGTTTTTCCAAAATTTATGCCAAGTCAGTTTTGGCATGAGTTCAGCAGCAGCTTGGAAATTCCTGTCACCTCAGCAACTCAATGGGGGGACCATTCTATTTTGGAAAAAGTGTGTTCTTTGGTAATTTACTTTTTGTCATACCACTGGCTTTTTTGGCTGATCGCACTGCTCTCGTTATCATTGCATTTCCTGATGCTGTTGACTTACAAGACTTGATGTTTTTCCTTTAAATTCTTCTTTTTGCCCGCAGGTTAGCAGCCTCTAGTCTAAAGTGTTTCATTTATCCATGTAATCAGATCTCATCACCACATCACCATCAACAGGTTGAATTCAGCATTTACCGACATTTATATGAGAGTCGGTTTGAAGAAAATACAAAGTCACGGGATAGGAAAGGTGTTTGAGCACATACTAGGCAGCTTTTGTTTTTCAATGGCTTTGATGTAATATTCAGTGAGGCACAAAGAGCAGGATGTGAGCTTAAGTGACATTTACATGCTCAGTGGTGTGTCCTTCCACTTCTGATTTCTGACACACAAAACGCTCTGCGGGGCCACCCATCCCATGACTGCTCACCTATTAAAGCAAACAGAAAAAAATTTACTCTCAACATGTTCCCCCCAACCCAAAAAAAAAAAAAAAGAACGCCACAAAATGTTCCCTTAAAAATGCAGACAAATAAGACAATGATGGACAAAAAGGATAAGATGCACCATTATGGGTCACCTCCTGAGAGGGACCAGAGAGTAGAACTGTGGTTAACTGTTGAAATAATCTTCATATCTTCATGACCTGCTAAACTGATTGAGAACTTTCTCTATGAAGCCTTCATTCATTTTCTTCATTTTTAGCTTAAAAAAAAAGGTGATCACAGAATGTTGTATGCGTTTCTTGCGAAACTTAACGAAGCCAACAATAAAGAAAAAAAGCCTCTTTGGTTCTGAAAAGAAGATGCTGTTGCACTTATAGTTTTCCAACCCAGGAGGTGACAGAAGCCAAATGAAGCACAGACATAAAATGGCAGACAAACACTGCACACAATCTTTTGCCTTGTGTATTTGTGACACAGACACAAAGTGAATGGGTTAAAATGGCTTCTCACCTCAAACCCTTCACTCCCTGCAGGATGGAAAGAAACTAGAATGTACACGTTTCTACACAACAGCAAGGATTCAAAGCTATCTGAAAGAGTGCTTTTTGTCTGTTCTCAGTGATTTAAAAACATTTCATTCAGACGGAGAGGCTTAACTTCTTACGAAAGCATGTCATAAATGTTTTGTAATGAGCCTTTTAATGTAGAAATGAGCAGAAAACTGCACGGAACATTTCATTTTACATGCATATAGCAAAAAGAAAACCTTTATTCTATTGTTTCGACAATGTTCTCACTGCATGTTCGGCAGAAACTTTAAAAAATGTAAGGTTATCTTTAAACACAGCCGCCTGCCTGCTAAGTGCTACCTTTCAAAGCGAGCCTGTACTCTCTCAGGCAATTTACAATCAAGACAGTTTCTCACTGGAGAGAAAACCTGCCACTGCTGAGATACTCCTGACATCTTCCCTTCAATAGCGCAGTCCGATCTGGCAAAAGATGCTGTCCCCCAGCTCACTAATAAAACGACAAACAATTTTTTTTTTTTAAACCAGCATTACTTGTAGCGGTGGCGTGTGTAATCAGAGCAGATGCGGTTTTTGAAAAGCCCCTTCATGACTCGTTGTTATTCAATCAGAGCAAAGTAAAGGCAGCCGGGCTCCTGCAGTGGAAACATGTGAGCACTTACTGCTTTCTTGGCGTAGCCTCTGCCTCCGTCTCCTTGGTACCCGTCAGTGGAGTCCTCCTTACCAGCCCGCTCTGGTGAACGTGACATAACCTGGCTCCGCATCTGAGGCTGCATCTCCTCCTCTGCACCACTGCGAGCCCTCTCCTCCTCCGCCGCCGCCTGCTCCTCCTCCTCCGTTTGCCTTTCTTCTCGGCTGTCTGACGGACAGCTGCCAACTTTGCGCTCCTGCTTAGACCTCTGCCGTCTTTTGCGCCTGTTCGACCCCGAGCCTGCCGACTTGTGCGGGGAGGAATGTCCTTCAACAGGTCCCTCCCCTGAGGAGTGCAGCGCGGCTGGAGATGGAGTCTGCGACAGCCTGTGGAGCTCCAGAGTCTGCTGAATGCTGTCCCTCTCCGTTTCAGCTGCGCGTAAGAGGGACTGGAGAGATTTTACCTCCTCTTGCAGAGATTGAATCTGAATTAGATGATCCTCTAAAGAACTAACTGGCTCAATCGCTTGCTCTTCTTCCTGGGGCTTAGCTTCTCTCTGGGTGCCCTTCTCTCTCGTTTGCTCTCTCGTAATCTCTTGCCTCTTTTCCAGCTCCTTCCCGAGGCTTTCATTTTGGGAGATGACTTTTGAGGTTTCTTGTTGCGCCTTCATCAGCTCTGCCTCCAGCTCTTCCGCTTTGTCCTTCGAAAACATCCACTTCTCTGTAACTTCAGACAACCGTTTCTCTAGGCTCGCCTTCTCACTCAAAGTAACATTAAGCTTCTCCATTAGCTCTGTAGAGTCCTTCTCCGTCACCGCTTTGCCGTCTGTTTTAGCCCCCTCTGTTTGGAGACTGCTGCTGCTGCTGCTCTCCTCCAGCACTCGAATCTGTGATTGTAGGCTGGCAATTTTTGCCTCGAACTCGAGCGTCTCCCTCAGCGTCCTCTCCTCCAGCTGCGTCTTCGACTCAATGAGGCAGCTATACTCTGCCTTCAGCTCCTGATAGTTAACCTCGAAATTCTTCTCGGCGAAAGAGAAAGTAGTCCTCTGCTTTTCGATTTCATCACGAAGCTCAACAACCTGCAGCTGGATTTGACCGTTCTCTCCTGTGAGAGTCTGGATTTTTTCATTTTTCGACTCCAGCTCTTCTTTCAGAGACTCCTTTTCTAAGCCATTTTCTCTCTGTTTGTCCTCCCAATACTTCTCTCTTTCTCCTGCCTGGTTTTCAAGCACCTCTGTCTTTTTAACTAGCGTCTGAATTTCGGTCTGCATTTTAACTCGCTCTTGCGCTCCCTTTCTAAGTTCCTCCAGCTCCACCTGAAGCTCCTGGAGCTGCTGCACAAGCTCATCTGCCTTGGAGCTGTGCAAAGCCAGCTTCAGGTCCTCTTTTAGCCCTAGAATCTGGTGCATAAGTTCATCGCGCTCCATGGCGTAACTGGCCTTCTCTTTGTGTAACAGTTGAAGCTCCTCAGCATAATTTTTACGCAGCTCGTCCAGAGCTTTATCGTGTCTGATAGCAGCTTCGTTGAGAAGGTTCTCCGTGTTGAGGAAGCTCTCCCTTTGCAATTCTTCCCTAAGATGGGTGAGCTCTTCCTCGTGGCTGAACAGAAGCTGAGTCCTCAGCCTTTCCAGCTCCGCTTCCTGCGACTCTGCCATGCGGTCCAGCACGGCGTCTTTCTCCCTTTCCAGCATCTCCAGCTTGATCTTGTAATTGGTTATTTCAGATTCGTGCTTCGCCTCCTTTTCTTGCGCCGTTTCCTGAGCAGCAGACAGCTCGCTCCTCAGATTGTCAATTGTCTCCTGGAGCTGCTGAATTTCACTCTGTTTACTTTCCTGAGATATTAGACTGCGGGAGACCTGCTCCACTTTTTCCTTAGCCGAACTGAGATCCTGAAGAAGGCCGTCGACTTTGACCTGCAGATTGAACTTCTCTTGTTTGACCTGATTCAACTCGTGCCTGGCTTCATCACACATTGCTCGAGACTCCTCTAAGGTCTCCTGAAGCTCCCTGATCTTTGTGTGAAGCGTTTCCACCTCTGCTTCGCCGCTTGTGGGGGTTGGGGACAGATGTTGGGCTTTAAGAAGCTCCACCTCAGCGTGGTGTTCCTGTGTCATCTGCTGGACTCTAACCGCGTGTTGAAGGTTGAGCTCTTGCTTCATCTGCACTATTTGCTGCCCGTACATCTCATCGAGCTCTGCTTGGAGGAATTCGAGCTTCCTCGTGGACTCTTCTTGGAGTTTTTGGATGGCGTCGCTCTCGGACGTGCTGCCCTGGTGACAGCGCTTCTGCAGGTCTTCTACTGTGCCCATGAGCTGCATGACTTCACTGGACGACATTCTCTCTTTCTGTCGGGAGGCTGCAAGTTCCACCTTGGAGCTTTCCAGCTCCATTGTGCATCTCTCCAGCTCGCTTTTACAGCTTACCAATTTAGATTTAGTGCTTTCCAATTCATCCAAGCACATTTCGAGCTCTGTTTCCTTTGCAGCCATTTGCTCCTGGAAGTCGTGAAATCGTTTCTCTGAGGTCTCCAGCATATCCTCGAGCTGAGTGACGGAACCCTCGCGTTCTGAAATGACCCTTTCTTGCTCTGCAATAATGAGGTCTTTATCATCTGAGTGGTGTATAATATTCTCATCAGTAGTCTTTCCAGCATGACCAAGTTCCTCTGTGAGTAAAGTCAATGACCGCTCGTGCTCTGCGATTATCGCAGTTTGCTCTAAAATTAATTGATTCTTGTCTTTTAAAGTAGTTCTTAGCTCTGACAGTGACTGCTCCCGATTCAAAATGAGTGTTTCTTTTTCAGAAATCAGCAAATCCTTCTCATTTATCCTTTGGCTAAATGATTCCTCTGATCTTCTTCCTGACTACAAAGACAAGGAAGTTCAGATATTAACACTTAACATTCGGCGCAATCTGTACAATCAGTGACAATTAAAAACAGAGCCGTCATACGGGTAACGCAGAGGGTAACTTCTCACCATCTCCATCTCACTGAGCCTCTGCTGGAGCCTGCCGATGTGCTCCTGCTGTTCACTGCTCCTCTCCTGGTGCTTCCTGACCTCCGCGTTCATCTTCTCCACCTGCTGCTGGAACTGGACGAGCTGCTGTTTGGCCTGCAGAAGATCAGCTGCAGTGCTGCTGTGGCTGGTGTTCCTCAGCGTTTCCCCTGCCTGTAGCTGCCATGGGCAGAAAAAGACGGTAGTCAGAATAGCTCAACATACTGTAAGTGTTCAGAAGAGATCGACTGTACAAAGCTGTGAAGTAAAAAACAATAAGAAAATAAAATAAGAAAATGCCCACCTGCTGAAACTGGATCTGCAGTTTTTGGCTTTGCTCCGTCAGTGCCAGGAATTCTTTCATGATCTCGTCTTTCTCCTCACGGGCCTGCTGCAGGTTGGACGTCAGCTGGGTGATGATGCCATCGCGCTGCTTCAGAGCTGCCTCAAAGTCCTGCAGCTGCCAATTTCAAATGAAATGGAGCTAAATTACCCCCAGCCAATAAAGCTCAAACCATCATCCTGAGATGGAGGTGATAGTAAGAGAGCAGTTTCTGAAGTCATTTTGTAAAGAGGTTTGACCTTTGGTATGACACTGAATGTGAGGGCTGTGTGGACATCAAAATGTATGTTACTAATAGAGAAAAAAAAGGAGTTTAAAGGGGGATCATTTATCATGTCATATTAACCTGCAAAATGACACATCCATTCATCCATTTTCTATTCTCACTTACAATAGACAGATGCAGAAAACACCCTGGATGGTTCATCGGTCCACCACAGAGTAAAAAAAAGTCAACATTTACCTGCTGTACTCCCTCTGTGCCAAAGGCAGACTTGATTTCCTCCAGCTCTCGACTCAGCTCCTCCACAGCTTGGGACTTGGCAGCTAGTGCATCCTCCATGTCCTGTACTGTCCGGGCCTTTGTCCCCTGTTGCAGGGACTCTACCTCCTCCTGAGCAGGAAAATACAGGTGAGGTCAAAACCAGCATTTGCAAGATTTAGATAGGCGATAAGAGATAAGGAAGAAGGATTGATCAAAAGACCCAGTCACCACAAAAGCAACAGCCTTTGGTTAGAAGAGCCGTATAAAGAGAGTGCAGCAGATAGGTTATTGCTGTTCATGCTTTCTGCTAGAGGTCCTTAAACTAAAGACGATGAAATTCAAAGCATGGGAATTATTCAAAATAAAAAAAATAAATACAGCAAAATTGTAAATTTGCCAAACACACAATCTGATTCCAGCATTTAAGAGTTGTTTCAAGATAATTAAAACTTTAAAAAGCATCTGACATTTGCTTAACTTCTATGCAGATAGACAGAAGAAGCTACTGAACACTCATTATTTGAGAATTTGACATGCTTTAAGACTATTTGCGAGTTTCCATCTTTCTGAGATGGTTTTATCAGCACCCTCACTGTTCGTCTCGGTTCGATCGAAAGAAAGAAGTTCTCTGCATTACACCTCCTTGTCCTCTTTCTTCCAAGTGTTCTCCCTTTTCTAATCAGCCGCACAACCTCGCTGCCTGTCCTGTCACTTTCACAGGTCATTTACACCTCTGCAATGTCACAGAGCCCTTTCTATCCTAAATGTCTGGGCACACTGGGCTCTGAAGCTGGCCCTTTATGAGTACTGATGTAGTAATACGTTGAAGTATATATATATATATGCACAGGCACAGTTAAGTGAGGACACAACAGAACAGATGTGGTTAGTTACAGGAAATCTTGCTGTAAGCAGGTCCAGCAGGTGGGTCTGTTAGCGAAGCAGCAGAGGAGCCATAAGAACTGTTTGATGGGATTACTGTACCCAGATAAAATCCTTTGAAGGCATCATTAGGCTCTCTGTCATCTCATCATGGCACCCATTCACCTGTTAATTCACAATTCTCTGCGTCAAACATTAAGAACTGGGAGCAGCAGTGGAGACGACGAAATTTCCGAAATCATCTTTGAGCAGCTTTGCATTTCAAAGCCGAGTGGCTCTATAGAACATTGTCGGATTTAGTGTCTTTATTCCAAAATGGTGGTTCTGCACCTTCATCTTAAATCATGCGATTACGAGTCTCCACAGTCAACATTTGCTTTTAATCTATCAGCATCTCATTTCCAGTGACATCTGACAGCAAAGAAGCAGAAAAACTAAAAAGAAAACTAAATGGTTTTCAAGTCAACCCATTTTCATGTCAGCTGAGAGCAGAAATGGGGAAATGGATTTATTCACAATAAGGAAGTTTGATGAAACATAATAATGTTCCACCTTTTAGGGGTGTATTTTAACGTTTTAACCAATTTTTCTGTCTGTCAAAAACACATAATCTAGACTTCTAAAATAGTATCATAGCCAAATGTGGGGTCAGATATACCAGTTTATGAAATAAAAGAGAAGGGGTGTTCATGTCAACGGGCGCAGATGTCAGTCTAAGAAAGGGTCACTCACCTCTGATGAATAATCTTCAGCTGTGGTGGAAATTTCACTCTCCGGCTGCAACAGAAATAATTATTCCATCAACAACACATGCAGAAAAACGGATTCTTTACAAGAGAGCAACAACATCCAATTCATGTCACACACATGATCTCAAACAACAAATTACACCTTAGTTAAAGTTGCCAGGAAATATTATACAACAAAGGCAAAGAATAAAAATGTTAGGTCAAACACATTTGAGTGTATATCCACTGACAGCACACAGTCCATTTCCAGACTTCTGCCACACAGCTCCTCTCCCACTTCCCCTAGTACTGATTTTCATTATCTAAATCTCTTTTGGGGGGTAATTCCTGGTTGATAAACTAAAATTGTATCAGGGAAGAAGAGGTTCTGACTGTTGATATCTTAATATCCCTATTCTCTTTAAACAACCAAAAATATGAAACCGTAATGTGTGACAGGTAAGAGAGAAAATGTGGGACACTTTTATGGCTCATCACACACAGAGAGATTACCCACACAGATTAAGTGAGATCATGCAAACTTTCCTAAAGACAATAAGACATTCTATCCAAAAAGAAAGTCAGATAGCTGTGTGTATATTTCAGGCTTTGGATTTCTTGCAAATTATCCAATAAATTATAAAAGTAAAGAGGATTCTGGTGGAGGACTGAAATCCAAACTGGATGCTACCGCATGAGTTGTATCCGAGTGAACATTTTATTAAACCTTCAGGCACTGGAACATATCTGAGTCAGCACAGAAAGAAAAACAGATACTTTATCTGTGTTTTTGAATGACTCTCAAAAGTGTTGAGAATGGAAAAACTGATTCTATTGAGTTTTCCGCCTGCTCAATGGTGCGTCATCAAAACAGGCCATGGCCTGGTGACCCTTTATTTTTAGGATGAGAGAAAAACTGACAACACAAAAACAAGTAAAGTAAAAAAAATCAATTACACACATAATTCACTGGTTGGCTCGGCCTCTTAAAAGCATGTTTTCATTTTTTTGTGATGCAAAGGAGCTCCCATTGAAGCGTCAGTAAATTACCATTTATGTAAGACTAAAAAATTGAAAACTTTTATTTTTTTCATCACCGTGCAAGAAGCATAATTATCAGCTTTTGGGTTGGATGAAATGTGTTCCAAGGCCGCAGGTATTTCTCACATAGACTAGCACATCCAGACCATTTGAAAGGCAATTGTCTGTCTCCATGGCAAGCAAGCAGCCCTGTGATGTGATCTGCATGTGCAACACCAGATGCTCAGCGGGTTCAGGGAAACAGAGGCAGCGCAGGGCCATGAAAAGAGACTGAGAGGGCTTGAACGATGAAATATGAAATGAACAAGAGCCCTCAGGTTTGCATATTTTTACAAGTGTCTCACGATGATTTTTCTGCAGGATTGTACAAGAGGGTGGATATTTTACCAGCCGAGAAAGCTCAGACCAAAGGCTCAAGCTGGAGCTTTCCTATTCTCACCGCAGTTCAGTCATTTGCATGCTGAAATGTCACGAAATGCTGAAAGGTTTACAGACCAAATATCAGCTGTAATTTCCCCGTGCAGGTTAATATCTGAGACCATTTTTCATCTCTACATAGCAAATAAAAAAGGGGAGCTGCTGTAAAACCTCTCAATGCCTAGAAAAGTATACCAGATAATATCATCTGAGCTCTGCAGCTTGTTTGGCCAAATCCCGGAGGACCTTTTTAAATGCGATGCAACTGAGGGCATCGTTTAGAGGCGGAAAAAGTTAGCAAGCAGGACTCTTTCATTTGAGAGCGCCTCGATTCCTGGTGGTGTTTTTCATGCAGTCAGAGTTGACTGCTTACATAGTATGTGTATTTAAAAAAAAAAAAGCTGTTACCAAATAACATTTAAAGTTGCAAATGTCAGAAGGATTCAGGGACATCTTGTGGGGAAGCTATTCGGTGATTTCCCCTTTTTGACCTGAAAACATGAACAGAACTGGTCCCTGTAAACACCTCGTGGTTTGGCTGTTTTTGGCTGCCATGGAAACACTGGCAGTCTAGAGAAATTAAATTTTTTACCAAAAGTAGGGGTAACAAAAATGCACTCATTCATGGTTATTGTTGATTTCACGCCAATCAACATTTTTATAGACAAATTTGAAGCTGACAAATAAGGGCAGCATGGAGGAAAAGGAGTTTTTTGAAAAAGCTTCCTAAAATAGTTGTAGTACTCGAAGTGTTTTCTATATATACATTTAGAAAAATAATCAAATGATATAAAGAAAGACTGAAATATCTTAAGAGAAAGACCAGAGAGAGGCAGCTTTTTCTGAAGGCTCCTGGAACCTTATTCCCTTTCATTCTTGTCTATTCCATCTCATTTTGATTGCCTTTCAACTGCAGCAACTAAAAGTTCTTTCCATGCAACGGCAGGCACAAAAGCAACGTCCTTGAAAAGCTGCCGCTGTGTCCCTCTGGAAAAACATACGGACAAAAGAACGACTGCCAACTGACAAGCAGTGAAGGTGTATCAGTCCTTGAAACAGGCTGTGTAAAAAGGGCGCGTGTTCCTCACAGGCATGGCGGACATGGCAAATAATGCCGCACAAAATAACCTCATTTATCCAGGCAAATAAGGTCATGAAAAAAGGCATTGTACAGTTAAAATGTTTGCCGCTCTCCTGCCCCTTTAAGATCAAATTGACCTTTAAAATTTAGCATCTGTTGGATTACAGTACGTTAGCTCTTCAGTGGCAACATCATGTTGAAAGTTCGAAACAAATAAACCAAAAACAAACAACAAAAAAATGTAGATTCCAGTTATTCTTAAGTCTGTATTTTGGGTAAAAATGTCAAACTAATTATTCTAGAATCCTGTATTTCAGAAACATTAAGAATAAACAACATCTGAAAAAGGCTGTTTCTTCTTCACTGCTTAAATTCTTGCATCCCTCAGAGCTGGTTGTCAAGGCAGCAACAATAGGCTAATTAAGCTCCAGGAAACAACAGAGACAACAAGCTTTTCACACAGGATCTGTCATTATGGGGGGGGGAATCCTCTTTGACAGTTAACAGCCATGAATTTATCTCATTAAAGTGAGCAGTACAGCCAAAGGTGGATAGTCATAGTGAGTTATCAAACTGTACAAGAAAAGTTTATTAGCCATAAAAAGCAGATTCCACAGTTATAATCAGGGTGATGTGTGTATGAATGTATTATGGAGTCTTGTGAAAGGTTTAGCAATAATGCAATTTGCAAGGTATGTCACCATTTTGGGAATGAACATAAAAAAGTCTACACGTTTGATGCACATAAACATCAAAAGTGAGAATCTGCTGTTTTTCCTTTTGTTGATATGCGAGTGTCTCGATATCAGTCCTTACTTTTTGATATTTGCACCAAATGTGCTTTGCTATTTTGTTTGAATCCCAATAACAAACTATTCCACAGGCATACATATTGTAACTAGAAATCCAAATTTACACGGCAAATTAACGATGGCAAAAGCTTAAAGTGTGTATAACAGATATGTTCATTGATGTCACCGATTTGACATTTTTTTGCCCAATATCCCCATTTTCTTTTATACTGTAAGGGAAATGTGCGCATCAGATTCAGCTTGTCAGTGTGAGTGTATGATAAGCGTGAGCTGCTGCTGGATCAAATAAATATGAGCATTTACCTCTATCTTGTAGGTCTGGTCGTGCTTGACAGTCTCTCCGCTCCTCAGCGTTTTGGTGAAGGTGAACTCTGTGGTCGGCGGATCCTCGTGTCCTCCATGTGGTGCGTCTTGTCCCTCACCTGAGTTGTCTTCTCCTCCCACAGACTGACCCCCCTCTCTCTCCTGTGAGTTGTCCTCATCGGGCTTCTTTTTCTTCTTCTTTTTCTGTTTCTTTTGGGAGTCTGTGTGAGCTTTTCTCTGGCGATACTCAGCCAGCTAGAGAAAGAAGAGAGCAAAGGGCAGTGCCAGAGTCAAAAAAAAAGAAAAACTTTCTGCTTTAAAGGTGAGAGCTACAAAGCCTTTGCAAACACAAACATTCACATAACGGTTTTCTGCTCTACATTTCTGCTGGTAGCTTCCATTTACATCTTCGTATATCTGACCCAAATGCTGAGCTGCTACGTCAAGATCCATCTGTTGCACTCGTGACTGGAAATTCCTTCAGTATCCCTGACTTGCGCCTCAAACTAATAAAAGAGACAAAAACAGGTAAACTTACTCTGAACTGACACAGTTTGGTGATACTCAAGCGAAACATTATTATGCCCCAAACAGGCGTTCTGCGTGCTCCAAATGAGTTCTCCCCCCCGTGTCCATTTGACCCAACACATGCGTCTTGCTGCGCCAGGAGCTAATCCCGCCTAAAGGGATTGCCTTTTTAAAACCACAGCGTGTTGGCGATCTGTGAAAACAATCATCTAAACTTTCACGAAATGTCTTTTAATTGGTTGAGCAACAAGAAAGATTACAAACTATGATATCAAGAAGCTTAAATTACTGTAGGATACCTTCCCAAAGACAATTTGCGCTGAATGAAAATGTGCACTGTAGTGATTTAATGTAAACGAGCCACAACATTAAACCCCATCTGGCTAAAAACGTACCATATGACCAACTGTGCAAAAGCTCTGACTTGTTAGGGCACGAGGCCCCTTGGTTTTCTGCCATGGAGGTGTCTGAGTCCAAGCAGTTGCAGGGTGGGGCCCCTCAGCTTATTCTGCTGCGTCCTCCAGAGAGTCGACCCAAACAGGATTTGGGAGCTGAGCACCAGCGGAAACGCTCGCCTTTGGCTGTTAGGGAGCACCTCTCGGAACTGTGCTAAGTGTTAAGCTGTGTGTTCAGACATGCATGCTGGAGCCAGGACAGGGAGATCCCCACCAGAACACTGGGCTGTCCGGGGATGATCGAGTTCCCTGCCTCATCTAACAGCGGCTAAAATGCTGTGGTCGAAGAGTGTGTTTCAAACCTCTCTGTTTCAGAAAAATATCCCTATTTCATCACCAGAGGAATGATGAAAAGGCTAAAGAGATGCCACTAGTGTTCATTATGCATGAACTACAGCACAGGAGTCACCTGAGTGGGGCTGATTGGGGGGGGGGGGGGCACAGGTGGCTCCATGGACCATCTGCCACTGATACTCTTTAGACAAACTGTTGCCAAGGATACCGATCTAGTGCCTTCTCACCTGTGTGTGAAATACCCCTGACCGTATGACAGACATCCCACCCTTAGCAGAGAGGGCCTCTTCGGGGTTCAGACTTTGATGAAAGCAAAGGAAAGAACAGGGTGTTACTGCTCCCTGCGTTTTGCCTTTTTAAATTATGTCAAATGCGGTTCCTGAAGGGCTGAGAATGTGATGCAGATGTAAAACCACCTTACGAGTGCAACGTGAGTTGGGGTAACTTTATAGCAGCACCGTCCTGGGGGTGCTACTGTCCCCTCCCCATTGGACAATTCACTCAGAGTTATGCTGTGAAATCTCCTCCATCCAATAAAAGAACTGGTGATGAATTTTCCGCAGACCACGGTGCCTCCGAGGCTAAAACAAGGTTGGTTTTTGGAACAACACCACACAATGATTGGACTGTCATAACCTTTATAGGAGCCGTTTGTGGAGTCCCCTCAGGAACTGCAATGAATCATAAAGGACTGTTTACTCTAACCAAGTTTGATCAAATTATACACCTGGCAAAATATTCATCAAACTGAAGTAGACAAAGGTCACCAAACCCTAGGTTAAATTACATCAATTTTAGGACACGTGATCTGCATCACAGATTTTATCCCAAACCAGAAAACCCAACAACAGCACCTTAAATCTCCAAAGTCAGTAAGCCGCTTTTGAGAGCTCTGATTTTATGATGCTGCTCAAAAGGTTACAGGCTGACACAGCAGAACTGCGAGTGGGTGTCCTGGTCATACTGACACCTACTATATACAGCTTAAAAGCTCAAAGAGCCCTTGATCTGAGCCTCCACACCTCCACACACAGCCCAGCCCCGGTCCCAATATACCCACTTATCTGGATTTCAAGTGGAGCTAGATCTCTCAAACAGCAGAGCAATGATAGCGATTAAAAATGAATGACGGGGTGGGACGCTCGCTGGCCACAAGGACACTTTTTTGTTAGATTTTTTGACTGACGCGGTGACAGGAACCACCCGGTTTCTGCCATCGTTGAGCAGCTTATCACTGCAAGCCGGCCTATTTGGCAGGGCCGAGCAGAGCAGTGGCTCAGCATATGGAGAACCGAGCGTACGGGGCTGCATCGCCATCTGGGGAGGCAGAAACTACGTAGGTGTATCTCCATCTGCTGTTTGAAAACATTTGCGCACACCTTTTTTTTCCCCCTTCCATATCTGGGTCTAACAAAATCTGACCGCTCACCTCAAAGAGCAAAAGGACCAACAAATAGGTGCTCATTCCATTTCAGATAGTCAGATGATTCATTTTGTGTTGGAAATGTCTAGAGTTGAGCTACAAATACCAGACACACGTTTCTGTCCAGTATGTCACATGAGAAAAGGTCAAATTTCCAATTTCCATATCAATCAAAACAAACTCTTGTGTGGAAAAAGGCCTCAAACGCCACCTGATAACACAGAGAATCTGACAGAAAAAACAGCCCGAGATTCAAATCTGAGGAACCGATGATCGAACTTAATTATAAAATCATTTTTCAGTATCTTTTCAAATAAAAAAACAAAATGGCTTAAATAAAAAAAAAAAAGACATCACCTTGGAACTTTGCTGGGTTTTGTTCTCACTGTTAAATGGATGAAAGCAGAGCGCTTAAATGGTTTTCAGACCCACTGTTCAATCTTTTTTGAAAAAGTGTACAATCCTACCGTAAAAGGATTTCAAAATGCAGTCCTTCATACCTTGGCTCAAAAACAACAAAAGATTGACTCGTTAATGGAATGAACATTAGACTTGAGAATGCCGCTCGTAAAACTGAGCTGTGTGAACGAGCAAAGAAAATTTATTAAACGTAATTCAATGGGGCATTTAGAGAAATTTTTGCCTTATAGCTCATAAAAGATTGGTCCAACTTTCATCACAGGCTTTACCTAAATAATACACTCAGATAGTTTCATGTAGCCTTAAAGTTTGGATCGCCTTCTGTGAGGATGGATGCTGAACATAACAGGAAGCAGCAGTTTTAAGGCAGTGTGGGGGGGGGACACCCACAGCATCACATGTGATAAGCCCGTGAGGGCATCCCACCCCCGGGAGGCCGACAATCCTCTGAACACACTCCCAGATTTCCCTCACCAACAATGACAACAGTCACACAGGAGGCTGATTTATCATTTAGCTGTGAGCAGATGGAGTGACCTAATGGCCCTCATGCCAATACCACACAAAGACAAGGGGGCTTTTACGAGTCTCCGGTGCATTTTGGGAGCCTTTGGAGTGGACTGCGTGTAAATGAATTATGCATTATGTTTATCGACAGTGAACCAGGCTAAGAGAGAAAGGAAGCATAACCTAGATTGGTGCACACTTTGAAAGCAAATCACAGAAATGTCAGGACGCTTGCTGGGTGAGCTGCATGTAGACTTTTCTGCTTAGTCACCACAGTGGGTTTTTGTTTTCTGAATGTGTTACATAGATGTAATGATAATCCCTGTGGAAAGCGTTGGTTTTGATTTCTTTTAAGTGGGATTTATTAAGCGTGTTGTACGTTTGTTTTTTTCCCCCCCGAGTGTAGAACGCCTACTTCTTCATCCAGATTTTCCCACAAGTAAGAACCGACTCACAGTGCCCACCGGTCAGCATGGGTACGTGTACAACCAACACAATCCAGCTTCCCTCCACCGTTCATGTCCAGGCTGACGAATGGCCCTCGTTTTAACGGTCAGACAACTCAGAACAACAGAGAAATCCACCCGGCATGGCTCAGCTAAACAAGTCTGAAGAAGTCTCCTTCAAGAAGAGTCGTCACTATCAACAGATGAGTACATCTGAAAGGAAGAGAACCAGGACCTGAGAGATCCATCAGGAAGTTCGATGTCAATCATAACAGACTGGAATAGGTTTTGGGATGTCCTTCAATTAGCCTGTAGAGCTATTCCTGAGAGCTACTTTCAACCACAGAAAGCTGGAGGTTTTGGGGTTTCGTCAAATACTGATGCTCAAGGTTGTAAGACCTGTACGATTTTTTTTTTTGCCTTTTACAGTTTAATTAAAATATTCTTTTAAATAAAAACACGGCACCTGCAAAAAACCCATCAGATCTGTTTAGTGTCCAGACACAGCATAACAGACGATGAGCTTTGGAGGTATTTATCATTTACTGAATGTGACACGAACCAAACTGAAGTGGCATAACAGTAAAACTGGCCAGTTTCAATTCATTAATAAGCTACATAATCTGTGCTGGTTATAGAACATTCAACGCACAGCAGGGTGCCTCATGCTGTGGGATTAACTATTCAGGCCGATCTTAAGAAGGTCACCTGTCCTAAAAAGCTGGGAGACTACCTGCCAGCGACACTGAGCCTTTAGGCTCTAGAAAAAACCCTTTTTTAAAAGAGCTCCTCAGGTTGAGATGTAAATAACGGCAAAAGGAAGCTTTTTTTTTTCTGCAGAAATGTAATACTTTACCATACTCAATGATAGAAATGGATCTCCTGACAAAAGTTGAAGAAGTGGAGACTCATCTAATAGGTAGAAGGAAGAACAAAAAGAGCTAAACTTAGCTGTCCTGTGCTTACCTGACAGCTACACATATTTCCTTTCACGCTTGGCATCAATTTGTGGAAACACACCATATAAACCAGAAAACCTCTCTGAGATCTCTCTGATTGAACATTTGATTTCATACTGAGCATCTCTGTCGTTTATGGGTGTTTTCATAGACAAAGTCTTGAGTTGAAACTGAGGTTACTGACAATCTACGTCAAAGTCTTGAACGACAACGAATTTGCCCGGCTCTATCTTGTAGGAAAACGTGAAAGCAACAAATGCATCTGCAGCTAATGGCTCGGAACAATAGCCTGGCAACGGCAGCCCACAATTTTCACTTTATTTGTTGTCTGCTGTGACTCAAAAAGCGCTCGTCTGGTGCTGCACAATAGATACTCTAAATGAGTGACAGTTTACTCGTCAGTAAGACACACAACACAAACCTCTTTCACTTAACTCAAGACATGCATCCTTCAGTCACTGTCACTGGTCTCTGCGTTTGATTTCTAACCTGCCAAAGCACAGCAAAGCTCAAACTATACAACGATGACAGCTAATGACGCTAAATACAGATTTAAAACAGATTTGTTTGAATCATTTTAGATAGTGTACACCAGATTGTGGTTTCTGGCCTTAATATTCATCAGCTGGAAAGGTCTCATCTGACAGATGGGAAGTTTTCAAAATAATATCAGGATTAGTCAGAGAAGTACAGTATCTTGTGAAGGTTGCTGCGTGACAGAGATAGCACTTAAACCGGCCAACAGCACGGCAAGTCTTTTATCAGGTGGAATACCAGAGGCAAGACCGAGGAGATGGTCTTTCATAAGGGCTCTCCAGCTGTGCGAGCCCAAAAGCAAGAGCACTTATTCCAGTGTGGAACAAGGAGCAAACAAAAGAGCCTTCGAACGGCACAGTGTCCGTTTCTGTGCAGCGTGCCCGACAGAGTCCTCCATCATTGTGTCATGTTTAGGGAAGTCTTTAAGCTTATAAAGCTAAATAGATCAATCTTTTGTAAACTCTAAGAGCAAGTTGCAGCAATGATTCTGCCACCACGAAGCTCCAGTCCCTGTTTAAATCATCATTATTTTCTTAATCTCATTCAGTTTCTATACATTCTACAAATGTTTGATTCGCTACATGATCCAGGGATAATCTTAAATATATAACAAAGATATCTTAATTAAATATGAATCTAAAATAGACACTGGGTGGTCTGAGAAGCTTCAGCTGTCATTTTGCAGGCTGCTTATTGGCGGCAGCTCATCAGAAGATTTGTGCACAGAATTTGAAAGCAGAGTTAGAAAAAAATGAATGAAATTTATTCCACCCAGATTTATAGGGGAAGCCTAAGTCACTGTGAGTTTCTTCTGCAAGTTACGAGACCGGGTGGCTTGATCCTGGCTCAAACTGTCATGTAATAGGTTCACAAAACATAGAACACAAGTTTGGCATGTGAAGAGATCCTTGCTCTAGCTAGCGAGGATGTGCCCTGTAAATCCTGTTACACCGGCCTGTCAGAGTCACTTAAAGTGGCGTTTAGCAGCCCTCAATAACGATGTGGCTGCTGGGCTTCTGGGTTTGACTAAGCCAACATTGCGTGCATGCTCCTATTCCGCAGTTTTAAAACGTTACACATGCCAAAGGCACGACAAAGGCATCCACCGCTAGTCAGAGGTAGCCATGCTAACTCCCCCTCCCGGCAGAGCCCGGTGTTCTGTCAGAGCCGAGCGCATGTTTCCTGGGACTGACAGCTGAGAGGGTCATATGAGGGGGAGGGGAAACTAAAAACAGCTGACAGACCCACACACAGGAAAACAAGTACTCCTAAACAACTACTTGCAAGTTTAAAACAGTAGAAGAAGAGTTTATGAGTTGTGCTAGCACCAAAAAAACTGAGAAACCTACCTTTGCCTTGCCGGCCTCGAGCTTCTTTTGCCTCTCCTCGTCCTCCATCACCGCTGTCCCTGTGGCTAAAACAAGGGGAAAGCCGCTTCATACGAAATATCAGTGAGAGAAATCTAAAAGGTACTAGATAAATATCTTGTCAGGCCCGCAGCCCGCTGCCAGTGACTCGCATTTACTAGCTATCTCGCTGTTGGTACTTCGCCGCCATGTTTTCCACGTAAACATGAGACACAAGTGTGATGACGTTGTGTAGGTGCCTTCACGGCCACGCCCCCTGAAATTCCACTGGTGGGAGCTTCACTTGCTATTGGAATTCTCAGCTCTTTCTGAACCGACAGGAAATAAAAAGTTGTGGAGTCCTGCACCAATGTAAGAGTCATAGTTACAGAGAAAAAAAGCTACTGAAACGACAACAAAAACTTGCTTGTCATTTAAATAAGACATCAAATTAAATGTATTCAATCAAACCAAAATTTGAAAATGGACAAATATCTGAAAAAAATTGTCTTTTTTTCCTATAAAAACTAAATAAGATGAAGAAAAATTTCTTCCACATACCAAACAAATTAATGCAGAAAATATTTGGGAATTTTAGACTTTATACCATAAACTGAGCTAAGAAATAGTCAATGTTATGTTTTCCATTGATTGCATTTTTGAAAGGACTAAATGTTTATGAACTTGGACATCCATGTACATGGAGGAAAAACAAAACACAGTTTCTATCAATGCTAGAGCTTTCACAAGCTTTACAAAAAAATGATCTGGAAATTACACAGGGTTTAAGCTGACATCTGTCTTGCACGCCTTTTACTTGCGAATGTTCCTCCTCACCGTGAAATAATGGACTGCAACAAGTTTTGAAATGTCCCGATAACTTCTCCTAGACTGTTGGGCAGCTAATATGGCTTCTCTGAGATAACTGCTGATGTCTTTGCTCCTCAGCATGGTGTTAAAATGTTCCTGAGAAGCCAGGATTTCTCTGCAATTATTCCCAGAGTGGAATATATCATATCTCACTGTTCATTCAAAGCTGTATTTATTTGTTTTTGGGGCCTTGTCCAGAGCCGGTGATCGTAAAAAAGAAAAGTGTATTCAGATGATTATAGTCTAGAAAATGGATTTATGATGCACTTTTTTTATATGACATTTATTTACCCAGTTTTCAGGTTAGGAAAAATGTTACTAAAAAGAGGAGCATGGACTACAAGAGCGATTAAACATTTCAGATTTTTTTATGTACTTTAACATTTTTTCTTGATTTTTTAAAAATGTAATTTTATTGTCTGCAGCCTGAAACAGCTTAGAAAGTCTGATCAGTTTCTATGGTAACAGCAGGACTGGTTGCCAGAGCTGGCCCAGCTCAGTTTTTCGTTTTTCTTTTTCAAACCTAAATCATTTTCAAACAACACAGGCCCCAGCCATCACTTTGCAGTTTACAGCAGACATATGACATTGCCATTCCCAGCACATGTCAAGCAAAACAGCTAAACGATTCTTTGAAAGAGAAACATTTTAGCTTATTTGTGGGTAGAAAGGCTGAGTGGTGCTGCAGGTAATATGAGAGACTGTCTTTGGGTTTCCATGGCAGATGACCGGGTGTGTGGTGGTGGTGAGGGGGGGGATGGTCAGGCTAACAATATGTAATTAATCCTCCATTTACAAACAGTTGAATCGATTTTAGTTTTTTACAACCACCAGTGAGGGTCAAAGTTTCTGTTAAGTAGCATTGTACTCTTTGCAAATAATTAATTCCACACTCATTAACCAATGTTCATATTAGATGGGAGAGAAATTTGTGATTTATAATTAAAAATCTTGGCATGATTCTCTTTATAATTTTGTTTCATGTTGATTTCCTTCACAAGCCAAATAAACTGCAGGCAGATATTGGAAGTGATTCCTAAGATTGCTTAGATAACGTATTCAAAAAGTATTTAAGTTAAGTATTTAACTAAAGTATTTAAAACCAAAATATACAAATAAACCAAGGTCATGCCTTTAACATTACTCACTGTCTCAAGAAAGAAAACTGGTAAAAACAAAACTGGTTCAATTAAATTTCACTACCACTTGAACTTTACTTGAAAATAAGAAAAATAGCGATGTAATGAAATAGTAAAGCTTTAATTTTTTCATTTCAAACCTACCAGCTGCAGCAGGAGAAGATGCTCTGCGTCTTCGGCTGACAGGAGCTGAGCAGCTGATAGTCTGAGAGATTTTGAATTCCACATATCGTCTTTTGGACATTTTTAACAAGGTGTTGTCACCAGGGAACACCTGCTGCCTCTGCAACAGCATCCACAAGAAAGCATCACCATCAGAAAGTTTCGTCAGCTTCTGAATTATTTATTCACATGGGGGGTGTACCGTGTCTGCAGTTGCCCAAGCAAGTGGAGTAAGACTTTGATAATATGCTTAAATAATATACTACATGCCATAAATAATAGAAATATCAATTCTCTAAGCAAGCTTTAAGCTTTGCAGGGCAATTGAAAAATAGCTACTATCACTTTTATTTGTTCCAAGTTTTTGTCCAATAAGAAAGTAATAAATAAAAATATTATGGGAACTAATGTCCTAGACATTTATCATCAGTAAGAAAGACAGACCAACGCCTGTAAACTGATTTTCAATAGTACCTTCCTGCATGTAGTTAAAGATAATTTTACACCCCGAATATTTAAGATGGCAGTTTATGCCATCATCAAAAAATAAATCATTTACAATCAATCCAGGACTATAATGAAGGACTGATTGGTAAATCCATTTCTCAATTGATGTTTTCACTGGTGATTTAAATAGACGAATATTTTAAACTGAATTGCAGGATTTAGTTTCATACTGCTGCCACCTAAGGGGCCTGAGAGTAAATGGTATAGAATGTTGAAATTTACCTTTGTTTATTTACAAAATTGTTCCATATAAGTTACCAGCAGATGCATATTGTGTTCCCCTTTTTTTTTCTTCTTTAAATTTGACCATAGCTGCAGTGGTAGGTTGCATTGGCCATATGTTCCCCATTAAACAGATCTGAATAATTAATTGTGTTCCACAGCAATAATTACCATAGTCAGGGCCAATAAAGGAAATCGTGATCTCGTGTTAATTTAGATAATTAGGTCATTTTGAATTCAACAGCAACCCTTTTTTCAAGTAATTATCAGTTCAAGAATCATATTCCATTTGCTATTTCTGCACCATTAAATTAGTGTATAAAAATGAAACAGCTAGATTAGTATGCTTTAAACAAATTTGGGTATGTATGTAAACTGGGAATGCAAATAATGCCTTGAGCTGTTGATGACTGAGACTAACCATAATTATTCAGCCTACTAGTGTGGAAGCTATTATGACTAAAACACTGGTCACTTCAAAGTGTCAGAGAAAAGGCATCTGCATAATGAAGCCTTCTCTGTACTATTGAAATATTCATAAGTGGTGTGACTCGCCAGTACAGAAAACCAATGGGTCAGTGGGTTATTCAGCAGCACACTTTAAATCCTCTTTTGTATCATGTAGAAAAGCCTGACATTACCTTTTTAATTTTTATTGCCAACATAATGAAGAATCGTTTTTATTATCTACCCAAGAATGTCCAGAAATGACAACATTGGCCATTAATCAAAATCAATTATATTGGTCTTTTTTAAGGGTCCTTGAATTGCTCTTATTGAAGTAATCCACTGTAAGATCACAGATGTCATGTCTCTAATAATTTTTCTTTAAAATAGAAGGTTTTAACTAGTAAATTACAATTGCACATACTCATGTGGACACAAATAGTGCATATTGAATCTGGTTTAGATTATTATTTTTCAAAGTGAGGCTTGAAAATGTGTCTTTATTAATTAGATAAACTGAACAGCGGTTTTTAATAGTCTGCACGGAAAGCCTCTGCTTCCATCTACTGGTTGAAACAGGTTTTTCCCTCCCAAACGCTAGGAGGCGCTAACTTGAACCTAGTGTTTTCTCAAATGTTAAATCTCGCGAGGTATCCTGAATTGAGTTTCCGTCGTATGAATTGAGCTTTCAAACTCTTACACCTTGTAGGATTTTTGCAATGTGGTATGTTATTTATTTGTGTTTTTCTAAACTGATGTGCAGTTTTCGAAAACTGTAGTGAAATATGAAGCATAGTTAGGACTGTCTTGTGAGACTTTTTATCCGGTCAGTCGACTTAAAGAGGCTGTGTGTATGAATAATGAAAGTAACATTGCCATGAAACAGACAAATTGAATCTTGGTAGCAGTTTTACCCCAAGTCATTTTGAATGAGTCGTATTACTAAGGTATTTGCATGTCAATTGACTTGGCAATTATGCTTTTGATTATTTTGTCTATTTTTTAAGTTGTTCTCGCCTTAAAGCTGATTGTAGCTCTAAATTGTAAAGCTTTTCTGAACAGTGTTGAGATTCCTCAGGGAAGTTAAAAGTACCTGGGAATTCTTATTGGCTTTCTGCCGAATTTCTGCTATTTCTTAATAACAAGTAAACGTTAACATTTTAATCTCAAACCTTAAGCTGCACGAGTAGGTTCATATGTCATAATGCGCATAATAACATATTAAAAGATATCGAAATCACATAGAACTAAATATATAAATAATATGTAAAAAAGAAATACTATTAAATTCCCTGTAGTAGAAAACCTAATTGCTGTGTATAATAATGTTTTAATTCTAATTCTAGTTCAATCTTAGAAAGTCTTATAGTGGTAAATTCTATTTAAACTTAGACTGATTGGTTAAATATTTGGTACCTATTTGATGCATTATGATCATAAGCAGATG
Organism: Menidia menidia; assembly: GCA_907169785.1. NCBI lineage: Eukaryota > Metazoa > Chordata > Actinopteri > Atheriniformes > Atherinopsidae > Menidia > Menidia menidia. The sequence goes on along the minus strand of CAJRST010005557.1, from coordinate 5,757,667 downwards.
GTACACTGCGCTGTCTGTTGCCTTTTATAACATTAGTTTTGGGTTCCTATTCTTCTCAGAGCAGGTATCATGATTTTAGTTGTTTTTTAAATATCTCCATTGTCTTTCTAAATGATTTTTTTACATTATGCCACTCATATTGTCACTTGCACTCAATTCATATTTTACTGATTTTTTTTCTTCTTCTGTTTTTACTAGATTTACCTCCCTTCGCAGTAAGAATGGCAGCGGTCACCGGAGGGAGAGTCCTTCTCCACCTCAGTCGATCCCTGGTGTTGCAGCCGAGCAGCAGGCTTTTTCCACTGAAGCTGGCATCAGCCTGCCTGCCCAGGAGGCTTTGCAGCGCTAGTGACCAGACGCAGCCAGTAAGCCCAGAGAATGAATCTCTGCTTGAGAACTTGAATCTCATGGGAGTGGATATCAAAATGGCCCGCCAACGCCAGCCTGGAGTCTTTCGCAAAGCCTTCACCAATGAGAAAGGCCTCGCTCAGTTCCTGCAAACGAAGGGCGCAAGCCGCCAGGCCATCGCCAGCATTGTGTCCCGTTATCCCCGCGCCATCACACGCTCCATCGAACACTTGGAGCAACGGTGGCAGCTGTGGAGAAATGTGTTCACGACTGATGCAGAAATTGTGAGCATCCTTGATCGCTCGCCTGAATCTTTTTTTCGTTCTAGTGATAACGATAACTTGGAAAAGAACATAGATTTTCTCATCTCACTGGGACTTAACACCAAAGACCTTCATCGGCTGCTGACCACCGCCCCCCGCACGTTCTCCAACAGCGTGGAGCTCAACAAGCAGATGGTGGAGTGTCTGGAAGACATTTGCGCTGAGCTTGGAGGAGAAAATCCTGAGCAGTTTGCAAAATCCATCATATCTAAAAACCTTTACATTCTTATCAGAAGCACTAAAAGAGTAAAGACAAACATAGAAACCCTGAAAGCTTCTCTAAACTTGAGCGACTCGGAAATGCTGGCTCTGCTTCAAGGACATGGGGCTGACATTTTGGACCTGTCCAATGAGTATCTGAAGAAAAGTTTCAACAATCTTCAGCAGAAAATGGCTTTACTTGGCTGTCGGAGGAATGATTTGAAAAAAATTATTATCAGCTATCCACTGATTCTCTACATTGGGCCAGAAACACTGAACACTAAAATTGATTGCCTTCTAAAGGGAGGAATCACGATGAAGCAGATACTCGAGAAGCCCAAAGTGCTGGACTACAGCACACAGAACATTACAGGGCGACTGGAGGAGCTGCGGAGAGTGGGATACGACTTCAAGAAAAACGGTATCAACATCCTGGACTCCAGTCGAAAGAGATTTGATGCAAAGATGGAAAAACTTGCAACTTCACCAGATGAATGAACGTAGCTGTTTTTTTTTACAGTGATGCCAGATCAGGTTGATGACTGCCTTTACCTGACTTTGAGAGGAGCTGATCCATGCTTGACCCTGCTTAGGATGCAGGAAAACTACTAAAACAACCATGCTGTCATTATTAATGCTCATAATGTACTGTTTTTTGGTCTAAATATTCAATTATCAAAAAAGCCATTTTCAAATCGTTTATGTCTGTAGTTGTACGGGTGGACTCTTGTAACTATGTTTTTAAGTAAATAAAACTATTGTTTTGTGCAAGTGTGAATATATTAAAAAAACGGGTTGTCCTTAATGTGTTGGATTTTTAACTATATATCATAGCTTAAGTTACTTATTTTAAACTGAGGATTTAATTATCCGTGGGTTTATCAGAACCCAGAGATTTGATTTATTTAAGAGATATATTTTATGTTCCGTCTCAGTGCGGAACTATTCTAAGGTGTTTGCTACGGACCTTTAATAGTTGCACAATGGCTTCCACGCGATGTGGTGTGACACCACTGTGAGCTGTGTGCACGTTCGAGTGTGAGACAGACTAGTGTACATGTTACCTGCATTTGCGGCAATTTATTGCTTTCGACTGAGTTTAAACTTTGCGTTATACACGTTAGACAGCTAGTGGCTATTGGCAGCTTGTTGTTATCTAACTGCTGAGTAATTCGGGAAACATTTAATTAACAGGTAAGTTTGAATGCAGCCACTTACATTGAAAGTTGAATTGCAGTTAATGTTCATTGTAATATGAGTAACGTCAAGTGTACAATGTATTAAAAACGTGCCTGTGATTGTGTGAAATGTATGATTGCAGTTACACGGTCAGGGATTGATTACGACCTCATGATTTACGCTAAAAGATATCTTACAACTTACAATTGAGAGTGAAAAAAGACTGTCAGACTTGTAAACATAACTACTTAAACGCCCACAAACCTAAAAAATTCCCTGACTCGCAGCTGTGTCTATGTATGATGATAAATGGATTGTTATACAGTCACACTAGTTGGATTTTAGTCGTGCCTAAGCACTTTTTTTGCGTGAAGCTTATTCGAAGTAGCTGGCAATATATATATTTTTGGGAGACAGAGAAGAATTGACTATGACATCCCTATGTAGGTTGATTGAACACGGATGTGTTGAACATTTCAGAATCGGGACAAAAGAAACCTCTGTCGGTGCCATGGAAGCAGTGGTGGAGGAAACTGCTGAGAAGGGGGCAGATGTGGCCATAAAGGGTGAAGCGGCAATCAAACAGGAGTAAGTTACAGCTAGTTTTAATCCCACTGAGCAGTGTAAGAAGCTATAGTTATCAGGCAGCCGCATCTTCTCCTCAGTGGACCACTGTAGCCCTCACATCCCCACCCACATCATCACACCATTCACACAGCCTGCTTCTCTGTTTGCAGCAGCCAGACAACAGAAAAAAGACTGTTGAACAGTCGCTGTAGTCCCTCAACCTTTTTGTTCATGTTGCCGAAATGTACCTTTTACTTATTCAACACCTCTGTGTCCTAAACTTTTTCTTTTCGCAGATTCCGTACCACCAAAGAGAAATTTCACGAGCGTTTAGACTCTGAGTGGCAAAACTCCAAGGGGAACGAGGCCGGCGAAAATGACTTGGTTGATGAGACATCTGTGGTGGAACCTGATCCTAAAAAGCTCAAGCTGGAGCCTGATGACAGCAAGAGCACAGGCAAGCCGGATGGTAAGCGACTTCGAGGTCAGAACAAGTCCAGGCCACACACGAAGCCGACCACCTATGAAGAGAATCGACTTTGTCTCTCTGTCATTCAGGTAGGATGCTTACATTGGCTCCCAACAAACTCCACCTCTACTTTTCTTGCTTTAAAGTGACTGATGACTTTTTTTCTTCATTTAGAAAAACAAGGAATGCATCTATGGATCCAAATGCCACTTTATTCATGATGTTGCGGAGTACATGGCCTCTAAGCCTGCTGACATAGGGGAAAGCTGTTACCTCTACGATACGTTTGGAAAGTGTGGATTTGGGCTGGCCTGCCGTTTTGCCAAGGCGCACACAACGCCCGACTTCAAGACCATGGAGAAGGCAGATCTGGTTAAAGAAAATGAAGGCCGGACCGTGGTGAAGAACAGTTTGAATAAAGATCTCCAGAATCGCCTCAGGAAGCGTTCGGTGGCCTTCAAAAAGTCAGCCGAGTACCTGAAGACGCTTTCCAGCAGCAAAGATGAAACTGCTCAGCAAAAGAATGGTGAGTGGGGAAATGGCTCTGGCAGATGGGTTTACTCTCAGAAAGTTCGGAAATTCTGTAGGCATAATTTAAAACCAGTTTGTGAAGTTGTAGATTTTCCTCCAAACACTAGCCGGTGATCTTTGTTTACAAAAAAGCAAAAGCTTTGTCATTTTAATATGTTTGCGTGTTTTTTTTTCTGCCTAAAGTTAGTTTCACTTTCAGTTTTAGGTGTCATGGGTTCTGCTCCTCTTTGGTTTTCCTCTGAGTTTGTGCTTTACTCTTTAAATAGTAGCAACGCTTAATGAGCTGATTTGTTTTAGGTGATGTTTGCAAAGCGGAAACATCTTCAGATCCAAAAGAAAAAAAGCAAGTTTCAGCTGGAGCAGAGGTAATACCTAATACCTCATCTGGCGGGGAATGTTTTGGTTTGCGGAAAAGTGCATTGCGGTCATATTCAGTGTGCATTGTGTGACTGGTTGCAGGCCAGCCCAGGTGGACAGCCTCCTGTGAAGACTGTGGGCCCACTGACTGATGCCGATGTCATCAAGCTGCGGCCCTGCGAAAAGAAGCAGGTACTCCACAACCCAACTCCTCCCTCCAAAGATTCTCTCCACTTAAAATGAAATGCGGTGATACAAAATGATTAGCTGAAAGCATGAGGTTAATTTAGCAGAAGACTTGCAAATGATTTTTAACCGCTGACAAGATTTAGAGTTGAAAAAAGTTTTTTGTCTTCAAGGTGGACTTCCGTGACAAGCTCTACCTTGCTCCTCTAACAACTGTAAGTAACGACAGAAAAAGGTGGTTTAATGTTGCTTTTGAAAAGGCAACTCGCCCCTTCCTACATGCGGTGTGCATCTCCCTCAGTGTGGGAACCTGCCCTTCCGCCGCGTGTGCAAGCGCTTCGGCGTGGACGTCACCTGTGGGGAGATGGCCATGTGCACCAACCTGCTGCAAGGCCAGCAGTCAGAGTGGGCCCTCCTGAAGAGGCACGAGAGCGAGGACCTTTTTGGTGTCCAGGTGATTCAGCACAGGTCATTCGGACCCTTTGGTCTCCTCGGGGGGCTGTTCCGAAACAAGCGATTAGACTTTTTTCGGTTTTTCTGTACTTCTAAACACAGAATTGTGTCCTCAGGTCGAGGGCTGTTTCCCTGACACCATGACCAGGTGTGCAGAGCTCATCAACAGCTACACAGACGTCGATTTTGTGGACATCAACTCTGGATGCCCCATTGATCTTGTTTATAAGAAGGTGAGCTCCTATGTAACACAAACACCATTCAGATTAATGAAAAACCTTCTCTCATTATTATTTGCCGCAACTTTCTGTGCAATGCCTGGCGGCTCGTTTTTTCTGTTCAAGATAAGCTAATATGGAAAAACATGACAGAAAGAAGTTAAACGTGAATATGAAACTATTTGGAGATGTTTTTGTCTCTCCACATCAGGGTGGAGGTTGTGGTTTGATGACACGAACCAGAAAATTTGAACAGATTGTCAAAGGAATGAATTACGTAAGTACACCTTTCACTCAAGAAAATACTTGTTTGTGTGATGGAGGGTTTGTTAATTGACTGCAGCTAAGCCAACTTTATAAGAATGGGTTGTCTAAGGGGGGTCACATGTATAGTAAACAGCTGAGTGAAAAATACTATTTTTGTCTTTGTTTTTTGTTTTTGTCAAGGTCCTTGATGTTCCTTTAACGGTCAAGATCCGGACTGGCGTTCAGGAAAAGTCTAACGTAGCACATAAACTCATCCCAGAGATGAAGAATTGGGGTGTCTCCATGATCACTGTAAGCATTACATCAAGCAGAAACACAAATAAGGAGCTGTTTGTTTAAGTGTTTTATTGTTTTAGTGAAAAATATGAAATACACTTAGTCTGCTGTTTGATGTGAATTTAAACATACTTAAGAAGACCCTGTTAACCTAAGGTGATTATCCCTTCTTGCAGATTGACTGCCCATGCTCATAATTCAACACTGGGATTCTTTTATAGGGACCATCATTTCTATATCTATTTAGACTCTGCTATCGTGTGTGTGTGTGTGTGTGTGTGTGTGTGTGCGTGCGTGTGGTTTTTCTGTGTGTATCAATCCTCTTGGTTCTGTTGCAGCTCCATGGGAGGTCCAGGGAGCAGCGCTACACAAAGTTAGCAGACTGGGACTATATCAACACATGTGCTAAGCTAGCAAATCCTGTGCCGCTGTTTGGTAGGTGTGTTGGTTAAAACAGCAGCCACACAGAATGCAGATGATTTAAGTAAAAGGGACAAAGAACATGGAGGTTTCAATGTTGTAGAATCATTCAGAGGTTGCTGTGAATAATTTATTGCTTTAAGATGTGTTAAGCTAAAGTGGCTTTTTTGGGGTGCAGGAAATGGAGACATTCTATCCTATGAAGATGCCATGAAAGCAAGAGAGACCGGTGTTTCAGGCATCATGATAGCAAGGTTGGAATTGTTTATACACAGCAAAGAAATGCTCATCAGAGCATCTCATGACAAAATATCATAAAGTCTATATATTAACTTGGTGCCACTGCATCACATTAGTCTCACCTGGCTAACAAAAAATAAACAAAAACTGCCTTTTATTGACCTGACCAACCAAACCACACATCCTTTCCTATTATCTCTTTCAAACAGTCTGATAACAGCATCCCTTTTCTCTAGGGGTGCTCTGATCAAGCCCTGGATATTTACAGAGATAAAGGAGAGCAGACACTGGGACATCTCCTCCACTGAGCGACTCGACATCCTCAAGGATTTCACCAACTTTGGCCTGGAGCACTGGGGCTCCGACACTCGAGGTGTGGAGAAAACCCGCACCTTCATGCTGGAGTGGCTGTCCTTCATGTGCAGGTGGGCAGCATCATCCTCTTCAAAAGACTGAGATTATCTTTAATGTACTCATGTATTGTGAGAACTAAAGTTGTCTCATGGCATCCTCATGCTTTTTAAACAAGAAATGATAGCGTAGATACTGAAGAAGAAGACAAGAAACGTATGAAACTTTGTTCTTTTCCTCTGTTTTTGTGCTAGATATATTCCAGTGGGGCTGTTAGAGAGGGTGCCTCAGAAGATCAATGAGAGACCTCCATATTACATGGGCAGAAACTACCTGGAATCACTAATGGCCAGTCAGAACGTGGGGGACTGGGTGAGGATAAGGTGAGCAGAAAACAATAAGTATGCCCGATTCAGTTTTTGAATTAAACTGATATCTAAATAACTGCATTTCATGAATACATCTCTCATTTTATCTCTTCAGTGAAATGCTGCTTGGACCTGTTCCGAAGAACTTCAACTTTTTACCCAAGCACAAAGCAAATTCCTACAAGTGATTTTGCATGGCAGCTTGAAACATCCTTTTTTCTTTATGGCCACCTAACAAGATCAAGGAGTGAAGATTTTTTGTGTTATAAATTAAACAAGCTGTTAAAAGTCATTAAAGGTTGCAGTGGAAAAATGGTTGTTTGTGAACTTGAAAACCAAAAATATAGCGGTTTTTACTGCAGGAAAGGTGGCAAGAAATTCACTATCTTACCCATGTATTTTTTCTGTCTAATGATTATTTTGAATGTTTGTGTGTATCCAAACTTTCAATTGTTAATGTACAAGAAATCAAGTCTTCTTAAATAACTTAAATCTACTCAAATGCAGTCTGAGGCACATCGTGGAGTTGTTCACTTTTAAAATGCAAAAAGGGCCTGTGAGAGTACATTTATTTTTCTTTTTTGGTGCTGGTTTAGGTTATTTATGTTTTAATATGACAGGATATTGTATTTCACCCCGACATATTAAAGTACATGGAAGGGGAAACATTAGTTTTCCATGACGAAATATACCAGACTCTGTTTTAAGTAGTATGTAGCCTCTTTTAAAAAATGTTTTTAAGGAAATATTTGAAAAATGACTAAACATTTCACAACACGGTCAGAACAACAACACAAACTTCCGCGTCTGTTGTATTTGTGTAGTCGGATGAACGTTTAAGCGATAAATTGGCAGCCGCAGGTGCAATTAATTACTAATCAGCCTGAAATCAGAGCGGGAAGCTGCCTCTGTACTGCGTCTGTACTCGCTCTTGAATCCATGGCTTGGCACCTTCTCGGGCTGCTGGTGGCCCTAACCGGGACTCTGCTGCTGGTGTCGGGTCGGGGATGGGAGCGCATCAACGAAAAGCAGCTCCTCAGGTTCTACGAGACCGGCCAGTGGAGCGACCCCCTCAACGAAACGACAGGCAAGTAGTGTCACAGAGTTACCGCCATTATGTGGGCAGGTGCTGGGTGTTCCCAAGTTCACTGTCATGTTGCAGTGACAAATAATTAAACGTTTTCGTTTTACTCAAAGTCACAACAGTTTAAAAAAAAAAAAAAAAAAAGAGAAGCATAATCTTTGTCAAGGAGTTGTAGGACTGACTTTTTAAAAATGGTATGCAAAAGAGAAATACTGTTCAAGTGTTGGACAGTGTCAGATAGTTGTCAGAGTTGCATTTCTTTCAGGAATTCAATCACAAACCAACACGTTAAGGCATCTGCACATTTTTATTTTCTCTAGTTAAAAATGTGTGCAGAAGGCTTCTGAAAAGAGGAGGCACTTGGTACCCTGAGAATCTTAAGTTTGCATAATGAACTGGTTTTCCTAAATTTCAAATTGTCTAATCCTCAAATGTGTGAAAGAGTTGCAGAAACCCACATCTTCTCTAATGGACAAATGTTTTGAACAGTCCGTCAACTAAATGCTTAAAACTACAACAAGCGGCTCTTCTAAAAAAAAATCCATCTCCTGCAGATGAAGTCTTTGACTATGATGACTACAAAGATGAAATTCCTGTGCCAACTGAAAGGGTCTCCACCACTGACAAATCTGAGGATGTGCTGGAGGAAGCTGAAGGTATCACTGCTGCTTGAGTGTGTCTGGGGTTCCAGATTTTGAGTCTTTTTAACAATGGCACTGGGTAACAACTGCCCCTCCTCTCTAGATGGCTACGTTGACTATGACGACTACAGCTATGAGGATGGATTTCCTGACGAAGCCGAAGGTGCGCTTGCAGGTAAAACTTTTACGCATGCACAAGATTTTTGGACTGTTAACGACAGGTGGTTACGACGACTGCTCTCCTCCAGACGACCACGCTTACTATTACATTTATGGAGACGGTATTCCTGACGGAGATGAAATGGGGATGAATGACACTTACCCAGAGGAAGCGTTCCTGGAAGTTGAAGGCGTCGTAACCAATGGAACATATGACCCGTTCAATGACGAGATGAGTGAATTGGATTCTGCTTTAAACAATCAGCCTAATGGTGCAGAACCTGCATTCCGTATGGAGTTCGTTGATGCTCCTTCAAGGAGTTGGACTGTCTGTACCAGTTCGAGTTATGGTGGGCTGCATGTTGTTTGTAGTGAAGATGGCTTCCAAATATCCCTGCTATCAGGCCTGTCACAGGAGATTCAGGTTGTAGGTATGATGTTTTTCTCTGAATAGTTCTTTAAAAATCCCCTTGCTCTTACATGTTGGCATATTTTATGTTTTAAGCTGCTCATTTCTCTACCAGGTTTAAAGAACGTTTCCTTAAAAAATGCTCCGAAGAAGTGTGGCTATCGCATGAATCACCTGGACAATACCGTGACTGTTCCTTTCACTGGCTGCAATGTGAGGGAGCATGTGGAAGATGTAGGTTACTTGAAAACCAATTTGTCTGGATAGATGTGTGTGAAACATATGACTGTACTATCTCGTATATCTTTAACCAAACTTTAGCTTTATAGTCTGCACCTGTCCATCACCATCTCAAGTCGGACCCAGGAGCTCGTTGCATTTTGTGTGGAGAGCACAAAGTTTAATTTGGGGCTGTTCCCTCGTGCCTATAGTAAACGTTCAAAGTGCAATAAATTGGCCAATTCTCTGCTACCCACTGCTGAGCCCACAAGGTGTAGTCCCCAACCAGCTGGATCGGTCAAAACTGCCAAGCCGGCTGCAGCCGAACCAGCAAAATGCCTTCAGAGAACCACCGCACCGCCATCCAAACCACCAACGGCGCACAGTGAGTGTCGGCTGTGTGCAGCAAATGAGCCACGGGTGTTCTGATTATACACTGAAAAGCTGGAAATCTATCTTTTTCTCCTTCAGACTGTGCTGTCCATGTTGGAGAGCAGGTTTCGTGTGGTGACTCTAACGTCTCGGCCTCAGATTGTGAGAAGAGAGGATGCTGCATGGATTTGTCCAAACAAGCTTGCTACTACCCACTGGATGGTAAAACTTTGCAGATGTTTTTTTTGGGAAAGAAAAACACCCTGAGTTTTATTTTGATGGGAAATGAATGCATTTTCTTTCGTTTCTGTTTTACATCCCATCCATTTAAGAATGTACAGCGGATGGACACTTTGTTTTTGCTATTCGTCACAATTCTGCTTCCATCCCCGTGGACCCCAAACAACTTGCTATTCCTAGCAGACCACAATGTAAACCAGTCATCGTTAATGATGAGGTTGCCATCTTTAAGATTGACCGTAGCAGTTGTGGAGCGCTTTCTTATGTAAGTTGCATGCACAGTAATGTACTATTGGAGACTTTAAGTTTAGCACATTGACATAATATTTATTGGTCCATAATGGGTTTTGTGGATTTAGAAATAAATGCATTTACCTGAGGGGAATGGCATATTTCTTTGCAGGACATCGGTGACTCAAAGATTTACCTGATTGAAGTCCACACCATTGCCAAAGCTCTGAACCTCAAGTATGGCATAATTACACGAAGTGATCCTCTCAGGTTTGTGTTGGCGCTACGAAAAGTTGTTGAAATTACTGCATGAAATTAAAATCTTTTAAGCATTATCTACCTTCTCTAGGTTCTTGGTTGAGTGTCACTATAGTAAAAATGGCATTCCTCAGGATTCAGCGGCCAGTGTCAGCTACATGGTCAAGACCTCAGCTTCCAGTTTGCCATCATCAATCACCTCCAGTGACTCTTATGGCATAGAGTTAAAAATAGCTAAAGGTCAAGTGTTTTTACTTTCTCAAAATGTACAGTGTATTGAACACATTGTTAGTTTGGCTTAAGTAAGATTGTACACAAACTGCTTCAGTCTGTTTTTCTTTCTTTCCGACAGATCACACATATTCAAGTTACTTTCCCTCTTACCACCAGCCCTTGCGGCTTCTCCTTGGCCAGCCTGTCTATCTGGAATTGAGTCTGAAGTCTGATAAACCAGATGCAGTAATTCTAGTTAACTACTGCTTGGCCTACCCTCGTTCTGCAAAGAGTGCAGTGGTCCTCATTTATGAAGGGTATGCATGCAGTCTGAGGTGATGACTTGGTTATTTAAGGGTCACTCTTAACTGTGCGTTTTTGTTTCTGTAGGTGTGCAAATCCAAACGATCCAAATGTTTCCATTCTTAATGTCATTGACCATCCCAATAGTCGCCATCGGAAACGCTTTATTGTGAATGCCTTCCAGTTTATGGATCAAAAGACCAACCTGTACCTGAATGAAGAAGTGAGTTAATATTGACAGGAAAAATAGTCAAACCCTGAAGCCCAGTTGCTCTGTAGACTCTGCCTAAAGTAAATGTGCAACAGAATGTTGGGGCACTTAGTTTTTCTTCCCCTTGATGACAAATGTGGTGTCTCCCTATAGATCTATTTCATGTGTTCTGCAGAAGTTTGTTTTCCATCTGAAAAGACATGCAAAGAGCAGTGCTTTGATGGAACATTGAGTTTCCAAACCTTAAAATGTTTTCATGTGTTGGATGAATAACCTAATAGTTTTTTCTTTCTTTCATTCTAGGCCATCTGAGGACTTTCACCCCAACACCTACTGGATGTAAATGACATTGAACAATTACTGGAAAGTTTTAAAATTACACCACATAATCCTGAGTAAATTGAAATGGACTGTGACTTGTTTCTTGACAACTTCAGGGGGCTTTGCTTACACTCGCGATAAGAACTGAATTGATGCACATGGAATACCAATGATCTGTTTATGGAAAATGTTTGAGAAGATGAAATGTTAGAATATGTGAAAACAAGGAGATTTATTTTCATTCTGTGTAATGGGAAATAAACTATGCATTCCATGCTGAAACAAATATTTGGGGAGAGGATCATTATGGATCATTTTCATCTATCAAGTAACATTTCAAGACTGCTCTGAAACACACACTCTCACATATTAAAAGGTATAGTCTTAATTTATGCAACACCAGGTAAGTGTGTAAGCTTAAGAAACTACATGTATTTGTACAAAGGTTTCTCCATAAATGACCATTTCTTTAAAAAAAATATATATATACCCTTTACGTATGCCCTTCCCTGATCTCTAAGGAATAATTTCAAAAGTAATTTTGTAAGAAAGTAACAGATCTATAGGACAACTACCTGTTATGGGGGGAAAAAAGGACAAAAACCTAATGGAACTGTTTTTTTAAGCAAAGAAAAGAAACTACAACCTACATTTACAGACTTTATCTGTAAACAGAAAAGCTCTGTTTACAGACTGAAATACACATAATGTTAAATAATGAACAATGTTTACTTTTAATTTGAAGAAAAAACTTTTTATACATATACCATCAAAGCTCCTTTACTGTCATTTATAGAAAACCCAATTTTCTTTTCAACTTTTCGGATTGCTACTGGTTTTATATTTTTATATTTCAATTTATATATATATAATTCTTATTTTAATAAGAAATTGAGTTAAATTGTACAATACATGTCATGGATGTGAGGGACGACCCAAAAGACAATATCCAACACTGAATTACGTATTTAGAAATCCCATTTAAAAGTTCATAATAGCGAAAGTCTCCCCTTTAAGAGTCTGTGCTCCATCATATTGTTTAGCGTGACAAGGCAGCTATACCCACAATCCTTTGCGCCACGGAAGCTGGCACAACACCGGTGCACAACTCAGTGTGGCTGCTCTGCACAGATTGCTACGTTTCAGCTAAACCCGACGTTTTTGTCCGTCTGAGGAAGCACAGGAAGTGTCTGTCAGGTGAGAGGAGTCACATGTGGCCATTAGCTGGGCTGGAATAAACACCAAACAAAGCAAATTAGCAGAAGAGGTAATACACTTGTACACTTTTTCCCCTCATGAATCAGCAACTACGTGTCAAGAATTATTTATTTTTTTGTTGCCCGTTCTCCTCGCCGGGCAGCTATTACAGCAACATGACTGCTTCATGACTTTGTATACTTTGCTAGCCTAACTGCTCAGGGGCATACGCCCAACAGGCAAAACGAAAGCATTGTATTTCGGCACAGTGTTCACTGTCAGTACTAGTTCACTGTTGAAAGTTTGAATTTTACTCTGGCATTGTACCAAATTCTAGAACTGGTAGTATGTGAGCTCAAAGTCTGAATGTAGTTACAAATATATGTAAAATATAGGCAGACACAAGACCAAACCTACATGATTGCTTGTAGCAGAAGTACATGTAAATGCAGGTTTTTCTGAGACTATAAAGACTTGATTTCATATTCATCAGCTGAAAGTACACCCCAAACATGTTGCTGATAACTGCTATTCTTCAGTTGTGATTCGTGATGTACCTTCCTTTATATTTATTTTCTGACATTTTCTCAATCATATACAATACATTAGCAAATAGCTCAAAGTAGAATCAAAGCAACATCTTGACTTGCAACATTCAAAGCCTTGCACTCTGACCACTCTTCATGACAGACGAGGTACAGAAACAGCAGCCGTCAGCAGCTTTGTTAGAGGGTGTGTTTTTTGTCCTCATATAAGACAACACAGGGCTCAAAGTATTCTCACACCATTCTACCCTTTAAACCCTCAGCTCCTGTCACCGGGGAAAAAACATGGCTCATCTCGCAAAGCTTTTCAAATATGTGGATGAACACCAGGACCTATATGTGCAGGTATGAGATGATGTAGTCTGTAGGAAATGGCGCTGGTGTGGTGGTTGAATTGAACCTAAATGTGTTTTTTAACTTAACAAGATGGTAGTGCAACTCATTCACTTTCAGGTGTGCCAAATGTCATAAAGGTAACGCCAGTTCAGTGACGTCTTCACTGATGACCTTTCTGAAGCTAAACACTCCAAAAGTGGCTGACCGCTCCTCATTATCTTGGGATGGGTTGCGATTGCTGTATGAAAATAAGTGAATTCTTTCTCTTCAGCGCCTTGCTGAATGGGTGGGCGTCCAGAGTGTGTCTGCTTGGCCTGAGAAGCGTGGGGAGATTAAGAAGATGATGGAGATGGCCGCTAAAGACATTGAGAGACTGGGAGGGACAGTGGAGTTGGTGGATGTGGGCAAACAGAAGGTAAGTCAGCCACTTTGTTTTGCACCTCTGCTCCCCCCTAACGTTATCTGAAGCGATTTTTATTTATTTGCAGCTTCCCTCTGGAGAGGAGATCCCCCTACCTCCTATCATCTTGGGTCATTTAGGGTCAGACCCCTCTAAGAAGACAGTTTGTATTTACGGTCACCTCGATGTGCAGCCGGCAAACATCGATGATGGCTGGGACACAGAGCCTTTCACTTTGGTGGAGAAAGATGGTAGGGAACACTTTTCCTTTCGATTTGACATTGTTGAGTAACAGAATCTGCAGGTCTGATGGCTCAGAAACTAAATCTCTTTATAGAAGCTCCTGAGTAGTCTTAAAAGCTGTCTGGAGACGTAAGACTAGAAGCAACATAACACATTTTAAGACTTTAGTTACAGTTGTGATGGTTACAAAACGTCTTTGTTGGACTTGGCAAATGTACAATATCCTGTCTGCCTGAAATAAATGAGTCATGACAATGTTTCCAAAAATAAAGTCTAAAAAAGAATGTGTTAATGATGCAATCAAGATACAACAATGCTGCAATAAGCTACAATTTCAATATGTTATACTACAAATGTATAGATTTTCCTTCTTAGATCACATCTTAAAGGGTTATTTTATCATACAATAACAAACTTAACTTTATATTTATGTGATCTTCAAGCTTTTATCATATCTTTCTCTTGGGATCATGTCTCTGCTTGATGCATATTTCCAGTTCAGCCGTCTAGGTTTTAGACTGAGACTCACAAACTTCTCAGTCAAGTCAAACCATTTTCAGAGCCAGCAGGACTTCCACTTCAGTGAGGCGTTTAATTGAATGAACTACGTCGTGGCAGATGTTGTTTAAAGATATTTAGCATAGTTTTTAAACCTAAATCATGATAGTTTGGATCAAGTGGATACATGTAGAAGGCCACATTGATAGTCATTTATGTCACCTTTAGCCTGGTACTCCGTTTGTTACTGATGACATCAGGGTTTGTAGCCTGTAGGATGTGGAACAGCTCTCTACTTCCTTTTTATTTTTTCATTTGTTGATGTATCTCTTTTTATTCGTTTAAGCAGGTTCTTTGCATGTGACAGTCAGCTGATAGAAACAGTGCGTACTTCCTCCTGACTTGTTCCTGCCTGGTCAGCGTTGTTCAGATTAGCCTCCGTCTTGTCTTCATTCCAATTTGCTCTCTATCTTACATTATATTTTGTCAGTCCCAGTAGGAAAACTGCATTTAAGCTAGACAAAAGGTCTTAATCGATTATGGTGGCACCATGATCAAATCTAAACCGCACTTATTAAATCTTTAAATTCAAATAGCAAAATAATATGTTGGAAGTATTGTGTACAATAATGTTTTCTCTTTATAGGTAAGCTTTATGGAAGAGGATCCACTGATGACAAGGGTCCAGTGTTGGCCTGGTTTAACTGCATTGAGGCCTATCAGAAGATTCAGCAGGTATATGTTTCGCCACCATTAAACACCGTTTAGTCACAAACACAACTTTCATGTTGAGATGTTCCTGATGATCTTGAGCTGTCCACAAACCTACAATTCATTTATCAAAAGTAATCAGATATTGGCGTGGCTACTGTTGTAAAAGGAACATCTCAAGGCGATTATGGACCACTTTGAGAAATAGATTATCTCTGTGTTAAAGGACACTGCTCTTTGCTTGTTGATCACTTACGTTTACCCTGGTCAAAGGTTTCCCAAGTATGACAGCATGCCACTACATATCTTAACCAGGCATTGTTTAATGATTAAACCTAGGCTTGTTCCCTTTGCCTTGGTTTGATTCACCTTAAGGTGAAGCTGAACAGAAAACACTAAATACTCACAAGATAATACCAAATATATTCGTTGTGACGTAGTACTGTGTTGTTTCCACACCAGAAAGTGTTCATCCTTGCCTTCATTTTGCAGGACCTTCCCATCAACATCAAATTCTGCTTTGAGGGGATGGAAGAATCTGGATCTGAGGGTCTGGATGACCTGGTGTTTGCACGAAAAGACTCCTTCTTCAAAGATGTGGACTACGTCTGCATCTCTGACAACTACTGGTTGGGCAAGACCAAACCCTGCATCACCTACGGTCTGAGAGGAATCTGCTACTTTTACCTCCAGGTAGAGTCCTACTGTAGCTCTTATTCTGGGAGTGAGGAGTGTGGTTTAAACTTACCCAGACTTCTTTTTAACTACGTTGCATATCGCCACCAATGAACGGAAGCTTTTTATAGATGTGTGTCTGGAGTTAACATGTTGAAATGATGTCATACTTTTAAGGTGGAGTGCTGTGAAAAGGACCTACACTCTGGCGTGTTTGGTGGCTCTGTTCACGAGGCCATGACTGACCTCATCGCGCTCATGGGCAAGTCAAGCTGATAATTCACCTGTAGTGAATGTAGCCCATTTAAATCCAGACTTAGGTAATTTCTTTGTTTTGTTTGGAGTTTTAAGTTTAGGATGTTGTTCTCCACAGGCTCCCTGGTTAGCACCAAGGGGAAGATTTTAGTTCCTGGGTTATCCGACGCTGTAGCCCCTCTGACAGATGAAGAGAAAAAACTGTATGAAAAGATTGATTTTGACCTGGACGAGTACTGCAAAGATGTAGGAGTTAAGACTCTGATGCACGAAACCAAGGCAAGGAAATAATGTCTGCACGCTGGGATTGCCCACCGGTGAAAATATGTGGTACACTTACCTTAGGTTGCTGTTTTTACACTGTAGGAGCAAATTCTAATGCACCGCTGGAGGTACCCATCTCTGTCTCTTCATGGTATCGAGGGAGCCTTCTCAGAAGCGGGAGCAAAGACTGTTATCCCACGTAAGGTCATTGGCAAGTTCTCCATCCGCCTCGTCCCTGACATGGACCCCAAAGTTGTGGAGAAGCAGGTAAACACCGAAGTGTTACAGTTGTTTATGGTTTCAGTGTGAATTATGAAAATGGATGATTTATTCCTTGTCTTCACTGATATACCGGAATGCAGTTTGGAGCTAGATTCATCCATAAGAAACCCCACTTTCAGTCTGTTGCTGGCTTTTTTCCCCCTAACTTGATGTGTGTGTGGTGTGTGTGTTGTAAGTCGCTTTGGACAAAAGCGTCTGCTAAATATAGAAACAGAAGCACTTAAAACAAACTCATATCCTCCACTTACAATTTGCTTTTATTTTTTTAAGGTGATTGACCATGTGCAGAAGAAGTTTGCTGAACTGGGGAGTCCCAACAAACTGAAAGTGGAGTCAGGTCATGGGGCCAAGGCCTGGGTGTCTGACTTCAACCACCCTCACTACATGGCGGGTCGAAATGCCATGAAGACAGGTACAGAGGCCCAGTGATGTTTTCAGACTGCAGCATCCGTTTTCTAAATGGTCTCTAAATATGTATTATAAGAACTATAAACACGATTCTCCAAAAAAACAAAAACATACTGTCGTTCAAATAATTGAAAACTGAGGCGAACAAAAGCTCACCAGATATTTCTGCGAGGGAAGAACATTTTAAAACTGTCCAGGAATTTGGGTGTTTTTGTTTAATGTTACCAAATCTGTCATTTGCTCCCCACTGTCTCTGTGTGCTGTAGTATTTGGTGTTGAGCCTGACCTGACTCGTGAGGGAGGTAGTATTCCCGTCACCCTCACCTTCCAGGAGGCCACAGGCCGAAATGTTATGCTGCTCCCTGTAGGCTCCTCTGATGATGGAGCCCACTCCCAGAATGAAAAGATCAACAGGTTTGTTCTTCTATTCAAATATATGAATAAACAAACATGAAACAAACAGTGGAAAGTTGAAGTTGCTGACAATAAAATCACAATATGGTTGTGTTTGTCAGTCTAATTTAAGTATATATTTGATTATTTTAAAAGATTTTTGTGAGAAAGTCTTGTTTTGTTTCAATTTTCAGATCAAACTACATCCAGGGAGTCAAGATGCTGGGGGCGTACTTCCACGAAGTTTCACAGCTGGAATAAACAGATGTCTCATTCAGAGAATGATGTCCATCCTCACTATCAAAGCCATAATCATTTTAGTACAATTTACCTTCCAGAGTTGAAAATTTTCTACACACCTCTAACAATAAAGAGTTTTTCTTTGTTAGTCTGTGTTGTTCTGTTTGATTAATGGTCAAAAGTTATCTGTAAATAAAATGTAATACCTCTGCTGTTGTTTTCATCTGCTGATTGTATATCCCTTATTGCCAGGATATTTGATTTATAATTATAAACCTAGTTTATAACTAGGTTAGCTGAAAATATACCTCAGGTTAATTTAAGTGATTAAACATGTAGGCTTAAATGAAAAAAGAATCCTTCTGCAGTAAAACTGATAATGCAAATTTTCTATTTCAAATTTCTGTAAGTATGACTCCAGAACCGGCTGGGCTGAACCAGAAACGACCCTCTTGCAATAACCAGGTCTCTTCATTTGAATATATTTATATATATACTGTTAGTATATATATAGTACTAATATTTGGCATGTTTTTGTTTTTGCAAAGTTCCTTTCTTTTATCCATCCATCCGTTGTAAACTAGTACAACCCTGCAGGTTGGCCTTGTAGAACCGCACAGTACCGCTGTTGTTTTAAGGTTGTCACGAAAAAAAACATGTTAAAAAACACTGTAACCTCTATATTTCAATACAAATGTATTAGGCATATATTATTACATTTATTTAATAGAATACTTGGAAACAAATGGAGAATTAAAACTCATATAGCCGTGTTTTGTAGAACTTAGCATATAGGAAGATATGGGGGATGTGGGAACGAACCTGGCAACACAGGCTGTCATGTTCCGGGGCGGGAAAATCATAAACGACACTCAGTACTTCCGCTGTAGCTTTTGAGTTCAGAGCAATGCCCAACAATCGTAACCTGTTTTACTTTTGCAATTTGTAGCAAATAGATATTTCTCAAGACGAAGAAGAATTGAAGAATTTAAGCCATTGCTTCTTTAAGAAAAACGATGAGTAAAGTCAAGTTTTGTTTGCCCGACTGACCAAAATTATGTTTTGTTGCTGGAAAATCAAGTAGCCGAGTCTATTAGGTTAAAGGTGTAATTTTAGAAAGCCTGTGGTCACCATGGATCGCTGCAACGAGGTAAAACTTCTGCTGAAAAGGTGGGAGCAGGGGTTTGTCAACCAGCACCAGAGGAAACCCAACAAGGTGATTTAAATGTTACGTAGTTACAAACAAATATAACAAACTGCTCTCAATAACAGAACAGGATGCTTTGCATCTTGTGATACAATAAGACTGCGTTCATATGCATACAGTGTTGCTCTCACATTGATCAGCCTTTCCTAAAATTGAATTCAAACTTTGTCATTTCCAGGAGGACATTGATCAGGCTCCGGAAGAGACTAGGAGTAAGTACATACAGTTTGTAATGTTGATGGACAAGCAGCGTGGTTTAGGTAAAAAAGAAACATGCTTTGTGTGCTTACTTTGCAGAGCTGTATAAGGAGTACCGCGGTTTGAAACAGGCCAAAGAGAACAGCAGCCAAATTCAGGCCCCAGCCGATCCCCACACAACCAATAAGGTCCTGAAGACAGTTTGTTACTGTGTGTGCATGTGTGCGCTCTGTAGATTCCCTTATTTTTGTCATTCTCTGCCACTGCCTAATCTTTAGTTTAATCGTTTGTTACCTGTTGGCTTTGTGTTGATTTAGGACTCGGGTTGTTGGGGTGCCCATCTAAATCGCAAAGCGATGCCCGTTCCTGCTCCCAGACTGACGTCCCAGGAGAGAGATGATCTGATTGCATCTTCCCAACATTACGCGTTAAAGCTTAAAAACAACCTGGCCTCACTGGGCAAAGTAAGGATCCATAAAAAACGCTGATTTCAGACAGCATAGAGGAACAAGAAAAGGACCCATACAACCGAATACAGAAATAATGACTTAATATGTTTGTTCTCAAAGGACAGACCTGTCTCGCTGAAGAGATCTTATGGTCGACCACCTCCAAACTCGCTGAAAGATGAAAAAACTGTACCGACAAACAAGACACATTCTGCTGAAACACCTGCCAAGGCCCGGAATGTTGACCAGGAATCAACCCAGTTCCCCCCAGGGTAAATAAAAGGATACATTCTCCATTGTTTGGGGTTCTGTGGTAGTTGGTACTGTCCCCGTCCGGGGGCGTTTCTGTGTGGAGTTAGTATATTCTACCTATGTAAATGTGTGGTCCCTCCAGGTACTATGGCTTCCTCCCACTGTCCAAAAAACATGCATGTTTGTTTTTCCTGTTTTTTCCCATTTCATCTCTGCTTTTTTGAGGGCGGGATTAGCGATAGAGCATTTATGCTGGCAAATATTGGCTACTTTGGTGTAAATATAACCTGCAGGTCAGTTAAACATTTAAATATTAACTGAGCTGTAAACCTGTAGCGCAGTGTTGCAGAATAAATCTCACGCTTAATAACCCTTGTGCAACATCTCAAAATCTTTATCTTATATCTGTTTGTATTTTATATAAGTTAACTTTGGAGCCCTCCAGTTCTAGTTTAACAGCAAATGGCAACTTAAACTTGGGAAGAGTGGGAATGATCGATAATCTCTGTCAATGTTGTTCTTTTTGTTCTAGCATTAATCTGGGCTCTGCGTCACCGTCTGTGAGGACACTTCATCCAGAGGAGCCCGAGGAGCAGTTTAAACCACTGGAACCTGAGCCTGCAGAAGCTGTTTCTAGCTGCAGCACAACTACAAACAGCACCGATAGCGCTCAGTTCAACCCTACTCCTTTACCCTCCCCTTCAGACAGACCCTCGGTCCTCTTGTCATCTTTATCTCCTCAACGTAATGTCAGAAGTTCAACAGAAAGTCCCAGAGCTTCAGCTTCTGACTCATTAAAAACTGCCCTTGAGAACACTGATGGTGTATCTGTAACTGGCTTCAAAGGTAACCGACCGTCTTTTGTAGGGTTTGGAGGGGGGCCGGCTGGAAGGCCCTCTCCTGCCAGAAGGCTGAGCTGTGTAGACATAAAGTGGCTAGAGAGGTGTCAGGTGTTTGGAGAAATGGCAGCGGAGGAACAGCCTGTAGCAGGTAATCAGGAAGTAAGAGTGGAGCAAAAAGAAAGAGAAAAAATAGAAAGCGTTCAAAGAGCAGAAAAGGAAGACAAAAATCTAGAGGGGGAACAAAATGTCCCTGTAGACCACGGAGGAGAAGAAGGATTAGTTTGTGTCACAAAGGAGGAGGTTATGAGTGGAAATGCACCAAAATCATCTCCAAAGCACATGCGGAAAGGAACGAATAAAAGAAAGGATGAGGAGGAAATAGACACAATGCCGGTTGTGACACCTGACGGTGGCAATGAAGTCAAATCAGTATCCAAAGGTACCAGGAAGAGAGGGAAGAAGAGGGAGAGAGAAGAGGGTCAAACAGAAGGAGATATTACGGAAGAAGGAGGGGCAAAAAAGAGGCGGCGGAATGGTAAAAAGAAAGAGGAGAGCTCTGTTGAAAAGCCAGAGTCCCCCGATGGAAGAGGACAGAAGAAAAAAAGGGGCAAGAAAAAAGCAAGTGATGAAGAAGCTGAACAAACAAATGACAGCAAAGTACCTAAAAAGGTCAGTGGAAATCTGCTTTATTTCTCAGGTTGTACAGTACTGTAGACTGTTTTAGGTGTAAAGTAATAAGTGTGATCCAATGTTAAGGCTCCGCAAGAGAACCTGTTTGGAGAATTAGAGGAGGAATTTGGAGCTACTCGGATGAGGAGGGTGAATCCTGTCAGAGCCAGGTAAGACGTGCTGAGGTGGTATTAAAAATATGTCTGTTTTTAGACCGTGTAACTTAATATTTGTTTTGTTCTGGTAAAAAAAATAGGGGTGCAGAGGGTAATTTTGTGAAGATAAATCTGAAGAGGAAGT
This sequence comes from Menidia menidia, assembly GCA_907169785.1. Classification (NCBI taxonomy): domain Eukaryota; kingdom Metazoa; phylum Chordata; class Actinopteri; order Atheriniformes; family Atherinopsidae; genus Menidia; species Menidia menidia. Next base: position 5,735,888 of record CAJRST010005557.1, on the reverse strand, counting down.
CTCATGTCAAAGGATATGCGCTGAGAGGGATTGCTTTACGCAAACAGGTAAGTTCTGTGTGTGTTGTCATGTGAACCCACACCTTATCCCACATTAGAAGTTAACGTAACTTTTGCTTTGGACACAAACTACTATTGTTGAGTCAGTTTATTTAAAAAAATGAATAAATAGGGAAACTATTTCTTAATAATTGTCCCTAAAACTTATGCACAGAACTTTAAAAACTTTTATTAGTAATGCAATTTATTTAGAAAAAATGGCATGAAAACAGATGGATGCAGAATTGTTTGTGACTTTTGAACACTCCTCATTGTCATAAATCTTCGGTGCCTTTCAGATGCACATGCAGAAGTTTCAGCTGAAAGGAGAGCGCTTCGGTGGAGGTGGTGGATATTTTGGCAGAGGACGGAGGGGGGGCTTCAGGGGGGGCTTCAGGGGGGGAATCAGTCGCCAAGGAGACACGTGCTACAAGTGTGGAGGGACTGGACACTGGGCCATCGACTGCAAGGGCCGAGGTGACGGATCTGCAAACGTACCAATTTCTTTTAGAGAAAATGGGTGCACATTTCTCAGAAGTTCGGGGGGAATGCTTTTCTTATCCTGCATCCTTTCTGTCTGCCATGTGAACATAGTTTAGCAACTAAGGTAGTGAATTATTTTCTTTTTGTTGTGGCTTTGTAGCTCCTCCACCTCCTGTCGCTGATGATCAGCCTGCTGAGGAGGAGCCATTTGAACTACCCACCCTGGAGGATGTTGCCAGGGCAACAGGAACTCTGCGACCTCAGCCACTGGGTATATTTATTGAACTTAGTGTTCATGACAAAAAGTTACACTTCTTTTAAACTGTGGTAACATTATGTGGTCCCTTATTAGAGTCACATTCTCGTTTAAAATCCTTTCACATCTCAACAGCAGGAAAGCTTTGAGCAACGTGTTCTTTTCTCACAAATGTATTCAATTTTGAAACAATCATTTAACATTCTAGAAAAATGCATACAAAGAAAAGCTGTTGTCTCAGTTATAAAATTGAGAGTAGACAAGAGTACACGGCAGAGTTTTGAAAATGGCTATTTGAGGATGCAGTTTCTTTTTTACTACCAAACTGATACATAAAATGATAAATGTTTAAGATAATCTGAATTGGCTCTGGTCAGCTACTCCTCTTGGCGGTGCTTTTGGGCATTAGAAAAGTGATTAGAGACTTTGATGAATCCCTGGCCTGTTGGAGTGTCATGAGCTGGATGTTTTACTCTGCTAAAGGAAAAAATATGACATAAATCAGTCTACCAGCAGACTCATGTGGGAAAATGATCTTTGTGTGTGTGTGTTCCAGCGTTTCCTAGTGTCAATGAGGAGCAACGTTCACAAGAAAAGGATGTAGGTGGCGTCCATGAAGACGAGATGTTACTGAATGTGATTCGTCCTGACTATGAACGCCCCGCTCCCCCACCACCTATGGAACCCCTTTATCATCTCAAAGAGGATGGGAAAGTGCAGGGTAAACCCTATGAGTTGTATTTGTCTGACTAAACACCTATGTAAATAGAAGTAGACGTAACATTTACTGTATGCTTGTGTGCAGAAACGCCTGATGAAGTCCACGCTGCTCTGAGAGACCTGGGCTATCAGTCATTTAGAGCGGGACAAGAAGAAGCCATTATGAGGATTCTGTCAGGTACAGAGTCAGATCTTATATCTGCCCGTCTAAAATGTGTCTGCCCATGTTTAACTCTTTATCTTTAGGTCTTTCTACTCTGGTCGTGTTGTCAACTGGAATGGGTAAATCGTTGTGTTACCAGCTGCCAGCCTACTTATATGCTCAGAGATCGAAATGCATCACTTTGGTCATCTCACCTCTCGTTTCTCTGATGGACGACCAGGTAAACACCTTGACTCTCGTAGCTGCATGAAATGCAGATACCTGTAACTGAGCAGTGATTACATTTTGAGCACCTGGGATGTGTTTGTGTGTAGCTGTCTGGCCTGCCGGTCATGCTGAAGGCTGCCTGCATCCACTCCAATATGAGCAGGAAACAGAGAGAAGCTGCGATAGAAAAGGTAACAAACGATCATCCAGGAAGCTCTCAGAAATATATTTCATTATCTCAGCAGCTCTTTCTGAATTTTTTTTTTGTCTTTGCTGAAGCATATTTGAAAATGACCGAAAAACTAACCCTGTTCCCACCCCTTTTTTTTCTCCTTTTTTTTTTTTTAAAGGTGAAGTCTGGTCAGGTGTGTGTGCTGCTCCTCTCTCCAGAGGCCCTGGTGGGTGGAGGAGGGTCAGGTGTGGGCTGTCTGCCTGCTGCTCAGGAGCTGCCCCCTGTGGCCTTTGCATGTATAGATGAAGCTCATTGTGTGTCAGAGTGGTCACACAACTTCAGACCGTGCTACTTAAGACTCTGTAAGGTGAGATAATGATGGTTTACATATGAGCTCAACAACATTTGTGCCTGGAAGACTAGGCAAAAATAATTTGGAATTATCTTTTACATTTCAACATTTTTAGATAGTTTTGTTTAATAAGATATCAGATTAGCAGCTGACTTGACGTTCATACGTATATCTGCTTTAACTGTTTAAAGAGTCCATGACTCCCAGGAGCAAAAATCCCACTTGCAGCTTTTCTTTGCAGGTTCTTCGGGAGCGTCTGGGAGTGCGGTGCCTGCTGGGACTCACGGCTACTGCAACAATGTCAACAGCACTTGACATCGCTCAACATTTGGAAATCAGCGATCAAGACGGCATTGCTGTGAGATCTGCAGCTGTGCCTCCAAACCTGAATTTGTCTGTGTCCATGGATAAGGAAAAGGACCAGGTCAGATACGTTTGTGTTTCTTGACTGGCACAAAGCAAATCGGATGCACAAATAATGGATCCTCAATCTATATGACGATATTTCCTTTCTCTCTACGCCTCTTGGGGCTTTTTGTTTCCAGGCTCTGGTGTCCTTGCTGAAAGGTGAGCGTTTTGGTTGTCTGGACTCCATCATTGTCTACTGCACCAGAAGAGAGGAGACGGTTCGTGTGGCGGCACTGCTCCGGACGTGTCTGCAGGGAGTACTGGTGAAGGAGAACAAGCATACCAACGACAGCCAGATTCCAAACAATCCTATTGGACAGAGAAAAAAAGACCTAGGTCAGTGTTTTCCTTTAACTAAAAGCGGTTTTGCCTTTCTCTGACATATATAAATATATAAATATGAAATGTGATGAACATGTTTGGGAAACGGATCAAATATGAATGTTGCCTTGCTTAAATAGTCTTGGTTGTATCACATGAGAGCTGATGCTACACTTAATGTTTTCATCTTTTGTCTGACTCATTTCTAAGTTTAATTGTACAATATCCTTTTTTCTGACTCTCCATTTAAAGCGCGAAAGAAGATCCGCAAACCGCTGAAATGGCAGGCTGAGTCCTACCACGCCGGCCTGTCAGCATCCGAGCGTCGACGAGTCCAGAACAACTTCATGTGTGGGGAGCTCAGAATCGTGGTAGCCACCGTGGCATTCGGCATGGGCCTGGATAAATCTGATGTCCGTGGCATCATTCACTACAACATGCCAAAGGTGGGTTCATTTACCTCAGGCTCTCACAATGTCATTTTTTTCTAATTCATCTCTAAATATGTATGCAAGATATTGTCTCTCCGTTTAAATCTTGTGATTCCACAACACAGCGTGCCATGTTTCAATTGATTTGATTTTTATCTACGTCAGGCCAACTTTAAAGAATATTAAATACACGTGTATTTTCAGAGCTTTGAGAGCTACGTCCAGGAAATTGGAAGGGCAGGGAGAGATGGAGAACCTGCTCACTGCCACCTTTTCCTGAACCCTGAGGTCAGAAATTTCCATGTAGAAAAGCAACCAAATATAGGGTGTAACAATTGTTAAAAAAATAACTGCGTTTTGATTTCTAAATAGTAAATGTACTTTTGGATTTTTAGGCACCAAAAAATGTCAGCTTCAGTATGTTTTCCATGCTGATATGATTAAGAAATCCATTTAAATTGATTTCCCTTTGGTCTGTTTGTGTGTGTGTGTGCGTATGTGTGTGGATGGTTGAAGGGCGGAGACCTTCATGAGCTCCGTCGTCATATTTATGCAGACACTGTGGATTATTATACAGTCAAACGACTGGTCCAGAAAGTTTTCCCTGCTTGCAAATGTGAGAAGATACACCAGAAACAAAAAGAAATCTGGAAGGTAACCTTTCTGACTGCTTTTGTGGAGTTTTTGTGGCTTACACATTGTTTGAAACTTTCCAGTAAAGGTAAAAAGCACTCATCTGTTTTTGTGCAGGACGTTGAAGACTCTGAGCTGATGGAGATGATTGATGTGTGTGATCAGGAGAGCAAATTAAACTGTTCTGCACAACACGACGAAGCACGTGTTGACAGACCTGCACAGGTGAGTGAAGGGAAACATTAGCTCTGTCTTTTTACAAAAGGAAGCTATGACTGAGATATGAAGGCAAATTGGAAAGTGATTAACCCAGACCAATCTAATAGACTTCATGAATTACCTTTATAGTTGTGTTCTCATCTATAGAGGATATTTATATTAGTTTTATTTCATATGAAGCATTTTCCTGTTTTGATTATCACAAATCCTTTCCACGTTGGTGTTACCTATTCTGTGCCAATTTTTAAATTCAAGATGGACTTTGAAAAATGTCGCTTTTTGATTCAACAAGCCTGCTTTCGTGCCAAGATTTCAGAACCTGAATCGGCTGAGCCGTCATTCCAGGAGGATGGCAAAAGAAAGGAAAACATGGAGGGTTATGAGAAAAAAGAGGAGGACGTGACAGTTAAAGGTGAGGGACTTGATTGGCAGACTGACCAGAAAGTGGAGGGTGCTGATTGGCCAGAGGAGCGACTATGTCACACTCACGAAAGAGCAATTCCCATCCAAGAGACTGTGGAGACTCTGGACATCACAGAGGAAGGTGAGCAGAAACATAAAGTGAGGCACTGCCCTAAAACAGCCAGCAAAGAGTGAGAATGTATAAACTGATTTCAACATGAAAATATTTGACTTATTTTTAATGCATTGCTCATAATCCCACGCTTGATTTCTTAGCTTTTAACACCAGGATAAGACGTTTTGGCATGATTGTGTGTTTTAGGTGTGGAGACACTGCTCTGCTACCTGGAGCTGCACCCTCAGCGCTTTGTGGAGCTCCTCCACCCGACCCTGTCTGTGTGTAAAGTGAGCTGCTACGATGGGCCCAAACAACTCCAGAAAATCACCAAGATGTGAGAAGAGCATTTGTTCTGTCTGACTTTTCATCCAAATCTGCAGATGTGTGTGTTCTAGGTTTGCTGTATGTTGTCTTTCTCTCAGCTGCCCACCGATTGCCGTGGTGTTGGCAAGGCGGAGGATGGCGGGCGAGCGAGTGGAGAGGTGCGATCAACTGGAGTTTGACGTGGTCGAGGTCGCCGACACTATGGGATGGCAACTCCCTCTTGTGAAAAGAGGACTCAGGCAACTCCAGTGGAGCACTGAGAGAGGTGTCTTGAGACCTGTATTTTCTCCTTTTTTCAATTTTTAGACCTAATGTGATAGATTAGTCCTAGTCATCTCAGTCATCTCAACAGCACATGAACACTGTGAGAGGAGCCCCTTTTCAGTGATTTAAGTTAAAAAAAAATCAACTTTTTTCATGTATGAATTGGGAATTTTCTTCTTTTATGTGTTCAGTACTTGAAAGCCCCCAGTTTTTAATCCAAATTTGGGACTTTGTTGGATATGATTATTTCTGGTCCAAATACTGAGGAGCTCATTTTCTATGTTGCAGCTGGTGGAAGAAGTGGGGTCCTTGTTGAGTTCTCCTCTCCTTCCTTCTACTTCCGCTCCTTTGGCGATCTGAGCGATGAGGAGATGGACAGAGTTTGTCAGTTCCTCCACGGGCGAGTGCAGGCCCAAGAGAGGACACAGCTGTACCAGCTGACCGCTTGCTTTCAAGCCTTCAAGAGGTACCGTTAGCCCCCTCCTCACCCCCCATGTTAAAAATAATGTTTGTGAATGTGTTTTAAATGCGTTAAAACCCGGAATCAGTCTGAACACATTCATTTTTGTCACATTCTAAAATAATGAATGGCTCTTGCAAAGTTTTAAGAAATATAAACGTGAATTTCATGTGAACTGTGAGGGAACAAGTGGTGGCTGATCATTCCTTCATATTAATGCTGAACTACATCTATGATATCGAGAATATACTGAATGCAATTGAAGCATTCTGTCAATTGTATGTGTCTATCTAAGAATCTTTACTTGCCTTTTTTGTTTAGTTTCCCTTTTATGCAGAAATCTTCTGTCAGTTTACCTGTGTGATGTGTTTTTGTGGGGGTTGTTCCACAGTGTTGCCTTCCCCACCGTCACATCCTGTGTCGATGATTTGGACGACAGTAGAAGTCTAAAGCTAAAAAACCATCTCTCTGAGTACTTTGACAAGAGGCGAGACAGAAGTCTAACCCTCCAACCGGCAGACCTCGATGAGCTTGGCAAATATAAGGTGAAACACGCACACACGATGGCTGATCTTGAATTATTTTTAGAGACTACCGTGGCTCAATTTTGGATGTGCTTGTTTCTTCTGTAGCTGCTCGACTGGGAGAGTCAGATCCGAGCCGACATTAGAAGTTTTCTTTCCAACCGAAGTGATGAGAAATTTTCGGGAAGAGCTGTCGCTAGAATCTTTCATGGCATAGGTACGGACACACACACACACACACACACCCACACACACACACACACACATATCCAGTGAAAACGGCTTAAAAATGGACCCTTAAGTCCTCCAGAGGTCATCAGAGAGCCACTTTAGAAATGTTCAGGCTGGGACCTACAGTTGTAACCTCTGATTTTACAGACTTGATCCACACATAAGGAAATTACTTTTATGACAATGTCTCTTTTTCTCATTCATTCTACATTGTTCCCAATAATCTATTCTGCTCGAATGCATTCTATTTGTGTTTAATTGTTTTTAAAAGATTTATGCAGTGAGATGGAAGTGGTCTCATCTAAATTTTTGAAATTCATTATTCTAATATTGTGACAATTGTGAAGACTTCTCTTTTTAATCTGTTCACAATTGATATTTTCCCTCTTTTTAAATTTGATACATTATGGATTGACTTTACTTTTCTGTTAGACTTTAAAGGTTCTAAATAGGTCAGTTTCAGTAAGAAACAGCAGATCTTTAGTTAGGTCAATTGCAGTACGTGAGATATGGCAAAATGGGGCTGGGCTGAGGGAAGAAGCAAGTAGACGGCTTAAGTTTGTTATTAGAGTAGCTGCTCCAGTAAATGCAGAGTTTTTATGAGCTTCTTAATAGTCGGGACGGGGTCCCTGCTCATTGCACCATCAGGGGATCATAAAGCAAAGAGCTAAAACAAAGCAATTTATCTAACGTCACCAGTGCCTGGTGTTTGTCTCGCTGGTGTGTAACAGGGAGGGCTTCAAGTGGATTTATCAGCTGTGGGTCCAGTATTAAGAAACGCTAACCTGTGTTTCAGGAAGTCCTTGCTATCCTGCTCAGACATACGGCAAAGACAGGCGTTACTGGAGGAAATACATCCAGTTTGACTTCAATCAACTCATCAGGTTGGCCACCCAGGAAATCATTCACCTCAAATGACTGATCTGCCCATATCGAACTTTCCCATTGTCAAGCCATATTGGAATTCACCTACATCCACATTTCTCACACAATTAAAAAAAAAAACCCAAAACAAACAAAAACTGAACATCTTTCTTTTTGTTAAATGATTTATTATGTTGACACTAATTTAATAAAATATATATTTTTCTAATTTGTTCTCTCAATTACTTAAAGCAGTTTGAAATTAAAATTGCAAACTCGATTACACGGACTTGTGGTTAAGATACGTCAAACTTAAATCTGTGACCATGGACGAGATGAACCTACACACACGAAAGGAAAAGTAGAGAAGTAAAAGCAAAGATGTACTTCTTCTCCCTCCATCCTGCTAAACCAACACGACTTTTGCCTCCGGGAAACTACGTAAATATTGACTTGATCTCGCAGTTGTTTGAACAAAGAAGAATGTGTCATTTAAGGAGGTCACTCAAAGTTTGAAATGAAACCCATAAACCGCAAAACACATTTTGCTGCTGCCATGAAATGATGCAAAATGATCCTTTCAAGATAGAAATGAACCACCATCCCTCGAGAGTAACTGAATTTACTTTGTTTAAAAGTGTTACAGTTTGCTCTAATGACCATAATTGGAGGAGGAATGAGGAAAACCCAGAGTCATTGTTTCATAAAGGTTTAATTTCCTCATCTGTTTATGGTGGTAGGTGGGAAGCTGAAATCAGTAAGTTGTGGCAGTAAAAAAAAAATCGATATGATACGACCAATGAGGTGAGTCTAACTCTGATACCCAGTAGCTCTTTAATATTGCACATCTTTATCAGGTGAGCATTTCACGTGCCCCACCTGGAGCAAGGGTGGGCTGGGTCATCTTTTTATGGGAAAGGTATAAAGGCATTGATCGGTGCTATGTTTACAGTCTCACTGGGAAAGGCAGGGTTTTCAACTATTCAGGAGAAGTGGGGAAATATGTTTGCCACCAAATTAGCAGTTTTTTTTCACACCCAGCTCTTAAAGATGTACCCAACTGGAAATATAACATGAGATGTGGTCAGGACTTGATGCTTTCTTTGCACTTTGTCCCTGTAAAGTATAAAAATTGTGAAAGAAGTTTACGTTTCAGAGTTTATCTTTCTGATAATTTCATTAGAGATTTAGTTCTAATCGCTTACTGAGAAATGCCTTCCTTTATTTATTTTTCTTTTGGAGGATCAACTGCAGGTTGTGGGAGGTCACAGCTCTGTAGTTCAGACCTTAAAGTCCTAGAAAACCGCAGAGGACAGAAAGTATGGCAACGCCTGTCATCTATCAGCAAAACCATCCCGAGACAAGGCTCCTGATAGTGAGTAGGACTATTGTTTGTTACTTTGGAAACCATCCAGTATAAGAATGATCCCAGGGTGTTAGAAACAGGTTAATAATAATAGAATCAACCCGACTATCAAACTTTTTAAATGATATGGAAACAGACCACGCCACAAATTGAAATATCTTGGGATTGTTTTGGACTTTGAAAAAGCATAATCCATGTGAATAAAAGTGGTACTGTTGTAGCTAACTCACTGAACTTTAGACTAATGGAGTTGTTTGAGCTTTTCGATTGCTCTGAAGATGTATTTATGAATGAATGTGCCTTCAGGGCTCTGAAACAAACTCAACCATTATTTAGTTTTAATGACACCCTTTGACTGATATTAAAAACCCTCCGCAGGCCCATCATCCACCTGTAGAGGAAACCTCCCTAAAACATGAATAAGCTGGAAAATGTGTTCACAAAACAACGGACATCTGAGTGTACGACATGATTATAGCGAAGGTCACATGCTGGTGTCTCTTCTCAGTCGTCATAAACTGTTACTCAAGTGACCACTGAACTGCTGACAGGGACAGCCCACGTCTTCTGTGAGCGGCCGTTGCTTGTTATCTCCACTTAATAACAGTCATTCAGTTAGACACACAAACACAACTTCACCCTCAGGCGTTATCAGGACTTTCACCGGCACCGTGTTTTGTCGGAGGACGCTCGTTTTTGATCCCCTCTTCATTTCTTACAGAGCGCGAATGTCCCATAATGACCGTTTACACTTCCCACAAACTGCATGCCTCGTCCAGCCGCCTTTGTTTGCTCGTTCATTCACTCGTCACGGTTACAGTCATGTGAAAAAGAGCCTGCTCTTTATCAGTTCTAAGGTTTTACACGTTGACTCGTGATAAGAAAAGTCATCTGATAAAATACCATGTCATGTATTGAACCAAAAGCCAAAAGCTTATTTTGGGGTAACAGTCTCTTTCATCTTGGACTGTAAAGAAAGTGACCAGCTACCAGGATAATGGGGCCTGCTCAGCGCTTTGCTGGAGCTCTTTGTTTGTTTTTTTTTTGCAGTTTCTCTGAGCACTTCAAGGTCGGACCTGGGGCTGAACTTATAAACTTAGAATAAATAACATTTTACGACGTCACCTAACTGCTACCTAGCCTTGATTTCCGCAGAAGCAGCAGAGATGCACTTAATTCGTCTTGAAATACACTGTTTTTGTGGTATGAGTTATTTTATGTAGGTTAATTTTTGTTAATTTGAGTTGAGTGTGGGATTTATATTAAACAAATAGTCCTGCAGAGAATAGCTTTTCTTCCTCACAGGACTGTTCAGTGTTCTAAATGTCCATGTACTGTACGGCTCACCTGTGCGTCTTCACTTTCTAACACTGATATAAAAGATAGATTTGGTAGTGTAATTCACGATAAGATCAAAGGTCTGGTTTCAGAGGTAATTCCATTGAAGTGCTTTATTGTCGTGGTAGGTGAATAGGTTCATAAAGCTAATAAAACATTCAGTGAAAGCTGCTGCAGCATGAGGAACATTGTGTAGCTGACTTCAGAGACACTGGCTTTGCCCTGATCAGCAGGTGCATGATGTAATGTCTGTAAACGGACTAAACACAAAACCCATTTGTCATTTAATGGGTCATTTTGTCTGAGTTGAAGTTGTGCAGTCACCACCCTCGATGTCACCCGTACATCACACAGTGATGGTGTGGACACACAATCTTACATATGGTGATAAACATCTGCATGCGTATGTGGGGAGTTATCATCGTACTCTGTCCTGGGATGCTTAGATAGTCTATAAAAAACATATATAACTCAGAGATAAATACTTCAATTCAAATCCTGAGATGCACAAAAATCCCACATTCAGAATCTGATAGGTTAATGTTTTCTCTTATCCTTACAAGTAATGTTCTTGAATGCACCAAAGTTTGATTTGTGAAATGTGATCAAAACAGAATGTACTGATTGGCAGGTCTCACAAACCCATCCTTTCCTCACAGTAAAAGAAAGAGATTATCAGATGTAAGAACCGAGATATTTTACTACTTCGTGGAAAAATATGAGCTTATCTGGAGTTTGGTGGGAGCTACATGTCTGAAAAGGGCTGGAATAGAGACAACCAGCAAGCTCAAAGTAAACTGGACTAAAAAGAGAGAGGAGGAAGGACAAGTTGTACTTATCTGGGTTCAGCAGAAAAGGCAGCTTGGAGAGGCTCTGAGAGGTGAGGATTGTTTTGGAACAGCCTCACTATAATACAGGAGATAACACTATCAACAGATTGAGTGAATCTGGAGACATCCCCAAATGGGAATCCCTGTCAGCTGGCTGTGATCATGATGACACCCTCCTGTCCTCAGAAACTCTGTCCCTGACGCCAGTAAGGGCAATGGGTTTGAAAGAAAAAAAGAGTTAAATCCAAAACAGAAAAACACGGTTTTGAACTTTAAAAAAAATATTTGAAAAAATACATCTAAAACTTGAGTTAAAAAAAAAAAATTTCTATAAAAAATTAGGTAGTAAAATTTTGAAACAGAAATAAATTAAAAAATCTTTCTGCACTTTTATTTATTTTAATCAAAGTTTATTTGTTTTTCAGAGATAAACATAGTGGAAAGATTTTTTTTTTCATTCAACTGGTCATTTTGGGAAACAAACTTAACAGTATTGCCTGTCTAGCACCTGTCTTTATAGAAAAAATAACTATTTTTTTCTTAATGGTTTTCTCAATGATATCGCATGGGCTTTATCTCTCTGCTAAATATTTGCAATTCATTACAACTTCCAAATTTGAAGAAAAATACAAAAATACAGTATGTATAGTCTGTTTTGTTTTATGTTTGGATTACTTTATCATTTTGCCCACAATTTATGCTGGGGGGGGGGGTGAAGCTTATTTGTATGTCGCAGCACGTTTAAATAATTTTTCAAGGAAAGAAAAAAGGAGGTGAAGGTGCTGGACGTGTCGAAGTGGAGCAGTTTCTACTCCAGATTAGAGTCGTATCCTGGTGGCCATGGTAAAAAAAAACAAACAAAAGAAAAGGTTCATAGACAGCCAAGATTGTGTGATCGTTGCTAGAAATCTGTCTTGCTAATCCCTAAAACGAGATGGGCTCACTGGTGTCTTTTGGAATATATCAGAAGGTGATTTTCTCTTCGTAAAGTGAGAGGAGAAGTAAAACGCCCCATCCAGTCAGAAGACCAAAATTCTGAATCAGAAACGTTAGCCACGGTTTCCTGCTGTTATTGTGGATCAATGTGGGAAGCTAGGAGAAAAAAACAAAGACAAAAGATGGCCGTCAACAGATCGCTCTGTTTGGATCCAAGCTAAAAAAATATTCCAGGTTAACAGGTTTCTATCAAACAGTAACTCTTACCATATCAGAAAGTCCCACATAGAGAAAGAGTCCTGCTGCCACAGCGGTTATCCACTGTTTGGCTGCAAGGTCAGTTGCGACAGAGAGCGCGATATACAGGCCAATAAATGATGACATGGCACTCCCCAAGTTTAACAGCAACGCCTTACGTACAGACAGGCCACTGTGGAGAAGAATGGCAAAATCACCTGCAGAGAGACGGGTCAAACATGACCGCAGTGTCAGGGGCAGGAAACAGGAAAAGAACTCTTCATATAAAAAGGCACCGGGCATTTTTTAATGATGTAATCTGATACTTGCCGAGCTCGTGCGGTAGTTCATGGCAGAGGACGGCCAGCGACGTGGACAGGCCGGACCTCCAGGACAGGGAGAAGGCCGCGCCCACTGCTAATCCGTCCGCAAAGTTGTGGATGGTGTCACCTATGGTGATCATGTACGGCAGCAGGCGCTGCTCTGCAGACACAGGGAGAGACACGCAGTAATTATCTGGGTTGGATGAAAACACGCTTCTTTTGTCGGGATTGACTTTACTCACCTCTCTGGCGCTCTGTCAGCTCTGAAAGAGATTTGCCTTTGTCTCCACTGCCAACCTGAAAAGTCCAGGTAGCGTCACATATAAAGTATGTGCTGAATGGACATAAATACCATGGAAATAAGAGTTGCTGCGAAACCCACGTAGATATAATTAAAAGGGCAAACATAAACAAGTTTCTGTCACGTCTGGAGGTTATTTGTTGTGTAATCATTTGCCTTCTGCAGTTTACACAAAGGCTTTTTTTCCATCTTAAATTATGTGACTGGTACCCGACTGTTTTGAGGTTTCTTTATATAAATTATACTGGTATAATAACAAATTTAAAAAAAATCTAAATGTCCGTCACAAGCTGCTCACGGTGATCTTATTCTCTACATATTTGTTGACTTTAATCCCGGTTAAGGTGACATTCAGTTTGATGATGTAGCCGTAAAAAAGGGTGGGGCAAAACTGTGTCATTCACTTTTTAATGTCATTTACAATGATTCAAATTTGTACTGCAGATCAGACATGAGGTGGTGGACTAGTTATAGCAAAATCACGTCAATCAGATCTGTTTCGTTCCTTTTTCGTCAACGCAGAGCCTAAAACCTGTGTGCCCCTGTGTGATGCTTACCAGGTCTGCTTTTGACGAGGACTGTGACTTGTCTCTCTGTTTCCTTTCGTGCTGGTACATTTCTAAAACCCTTCCATGGTCACAGTGGTGAGGCTCTGATTCCTCCTGAAACGAGAGAGGGACAATGCATTTCCTGAATGCAGAGCAAATAGGAGGCCTGAGCATGCGTGGGATGGTGTGAAGGGTTTGGTGTTTCTGCTCACCCCATGGTGGTGATGGTGATGGTGGTGGGAATGATTTTTATGTTTGATCAGGGAGAAGATTTTTTCCATCAGGTAAAATAAGTAGATCCCACAAATCCCTGCCAGCATCTTGTATATGTAGTCTGGAGTTTCTTCGTGTTGGCTATGGTCTGATTGATGACGGCTGCTGCCTTCATCTGAGTGCACATGCACGCCCAGTACCTAGACCAGGGCCACAGGAGGAGGACAACATGTCACCTGTGTCCCTGCGGCTTCACCACAAAAACCAAAAGCTCTCAATCGTGCAATGTCAGCAAAATGCTAAGGATGCTTTTTCTCAAAACAAAAAAAAAATCTGTGTGTTTAAACTTTCTGAATGTACATGGACCACTCACTGTGGGCAGCAGGTGCAGCAGGGCATCTCCTGTCAGCGAGCCTACGGCCATGCTGACACAAAACTGGATGCAAAACTGGAAAACACTGGTACACGACGTACACAGCAGTAACACTATGCCGAACATCGAAAACAAGGTTATTATCGAGTTGGCAAGGGTTGCATAGAGGTATCCTACAGGTGGAAGAAGAGAAAGATGGTGGAGAAAAAGGGGATAAAGTTTAGATATCTTTGTTTAATGTTAAACTGAAATGATATGCAATTTGTGCCTTAATTTCAAACTTGATTAAAAGAAAAACATTATCAAAGTTAAATAGAAGCTCCTAAAAGTGAAAAACTGTGAATCAAACTGGTAAACTTTCCCTTAGGATAGCAACCTACATCATTTAGGTGCCAACTTATGTATTTTTCATTTATGAAAGTACTAGAAGCACCATCATCATCATCATCATCTGAAGTTTAGGGGGCGACCTGTATTTATTTGTTACTTTTAAGCAACAGACTTACTCTCTGTCTTCGAGAGCCCGTCTGGTGTGGCTGGTTCTGTGACATCTTTACAGGACCCACTCAGGATCTGCTGGATGAACGCGGGGGTGAGCCGAGCCAGTTCGGGCCGACCCATTTCAGAGGAGCCGTTGTCAGCCAGACCGTGGATCAGAACCAACTGCTCAGCTGAGAAACAGCGCTGGCAGAGGAGAACAAACAAAAGTACTTTCAAACTTTATCTGAAGCAAACATACAAAAACAACCAAAACACGGACAGATTCAACATATATTTCGATACAGTAACTCAAAATATACACATTCATTTCCTGATCATTTCTTAAAATAGTTTAAATCTAACATTAACACAATGAGGTGTGTATTCTGGGGTGTGTTCTGTAATCATACATACATGCTCCAAGGTATTGTTACTTTGATGCTCTGCATGACCCCCTCCATGTTTGCTATGATAGTGATGAGCATGCTCAGCTTGCTCATCGTTATCCTCATGTCCGTGCTCGTGTCCGTGCCCGTGCTGGTGCCCGTCTTCATGGCTGTTCTCTGTTCCGATGCCCAAGCTCCTCATTAGAGCCTCCAAATCTGAACAGAAGCAAACTCCGGCTGAGCAGCAGGAATCAAAAGGCTTTCCGGTCGTGAGAGCAAACAGTCGGATAAGAAAAAACAATCTGGTAATCAATGAATTACCGTGAACAGTGAAATTCTCAGAACCCAGTTGGTGCATGATGTAGTCCAGGAAGAAATGCTCATCAGGCAGACGCTGACCAGTGAGGCAGTGACCTAGCAAGACGTGGTACAGGACACGGCCCAGGACTGGACCCACTTCCTTGATTTGGTGTGCTGCTGATGGGTCAGCCTCTTCCATAATGCTGCTGGCTGTCACACAGCCATGGGTGTCCTGAGTTAAGACAGAGGAGCAGTTTAAGTCCACAACTCTCACACAACAGCATCTTCAGTTTGATAAAAAGACACCATTAATACTCTGACGCTCAACAAAAGCTAAAAAACAAAAGCTCATTTCTGGCAAACCTGAGTTTATCTTTTATTGATTTTGAATGAATAAGCGATAACTATAATGGATGGAGGGATGGATGGATTAGGTGTCAATTTGTAAATTGTAAATTTGTATTATTTTCATAATTACTCTTTTTCTTTCTTATCTTCAACTTTTGCAGGCAGGTTCAAATCTAAACAGTTACTTTCCCTCAGAAGGTTTTTCAATCAAAGAACTCACAGGGAAATTTTTGTCTATAAAATAAAAAAATTACTGCTTTGGAGAAACTGTTTAGTCCACAAACCATCAGGACCAAACAAACAAAAACTGTAGTTACTCTTTGCTTTTCTACAAATACAGCTGTGTATGAACACCCCTTCAAATGTTCTAAAAAAGGTTATGAGGTGGCTAATCATCAAGGAACCCCCTTTATTGAAAAGGTCAAGGGAAATTGAAGTGTTTAAAATGAGTATCTAAATAATAAACGCACGGAAAAGGAACATGATGAACTTGAAGGGAAGGTGCCTTGACTCCAGCTGGGTTTTACTCAGGCTTTTAAGATTACCATGATCACAATGATTGTGAATCTCCACAAACGTTAGAAAACCAATGAGAAACAGTGAAGCCCACTTATAAAACTGGAATCATAACCAGCAGCTGCCGTATAAGTTGTAGCTGCTTGTTTGTTTTTTCTGTTATCAGGGAGATTTGGAGACACTGGAAATGTGAAATGGGGCTATGCTGCTAATGGTTTATTCTTAAAAGGAGAAAATACACCAAATCTGAACTGTCAGAGATAAAAATGAAGAAAATACCCAACAGTAATTTAAGATGTTAAGCACTGTTAGAATATCTTCAGGAGCTCAAAGACATATTTCAAACTTGCCAGTCCTTAAAGGCAAAAACGACGCCCTCTGGTGAAGCAGAGACCCGATATCCATCCATCCATTTTCTGAACCCCTTATTCCCAAATGGGGACTTGAGCCTATCCCAGTAGTCAGAGATCTGATATTTAACCACAAAGTAATGTTTCTTTGGCTCTGCAGTTTAGGACTGGTGAGGCAAAACCCAAACACAGATGTTTTTGTGGCATCCGAACGCTGAATCATCACTAAACGCTTACCTCCGTGTGTGACGGCTCATAGTGGTTGTGCAGCTCTTGAAGTAGAGCCTCTGTCCCATGGACATCTATGTGACTGTGGTCGTGGTGCTCCTCTCTCTGGTGTTCGGCGTGGTCGTGATGTGTGAATTTGTGCAGAAACTGTTGGGTCTCCTGGGCCCACTGCCCTCGCCTTATGGCGGCACAGACCCGGCCAGGACCGGCCAGAAAGAGCAAGCTGCCCGCAGCCAGAGCGGGGAACTGAGTCACGCTGATGGTTGCGTTTTCTCCGCCGTTCCTGGGTCCTTCCTGCCTGTGGATGGTGTGATTGTGGGTCAGCTGAGAAACAGCACCTGCCAGATCACACTTCACATCCAGACAGCAAACAGAAAAAACATGGGACAGATTTAACAGGCCAGTTAACCAATAGTAAAATGTATAACATACTATAATGATCATTTGATATAATGATTATAAGCTGTATGCATTTTTCTTATTAATCTTATTGAAATAACATGAAAAGTCCATCCTAGACTCTCTAGGACCTTAAGAAAATTGAGCGCTACGTTCTAAGGAAAGCTTTCTGTTAAGAAATGTGTTGAAATATTTCAAGCCCTGCACGTTAATTTTCCTTTGGCTCGGCACCGTTGGATTGATGGCAGAGGAAGATAAGACGAATTCCCTCGGTGCATGAAAGAGTGAAAGGAGTTTTATTTCAGTCGGTCATTTCTTTGAAGTGGTCCTTGAAAGTGACACTGGACAAAAAGTTTTAGATTAAACCTGACCGGGTCAAAGGACAATGCAGGATATATGTTTCAAACTGTTTTCTTACATTACATAAATGAGGGAAGTTTTTCACTGTTATAACAATTACTTATAATGTGGGTGATTTATATTCAAAACTAGGAACATTTTGTGATTTTTTTCTTTCTTTTTTTTTAGCAACCAAGAATAAATTGACCACTAAATATTTTTTTTCTTTTGTCTGCTATACATTCCTCTCATGCAGTCTGTGACAGTGTATTTTACAGCTATCACACAGAAGCTGAAGGACTTTACTCTCACTTAAACGTCAAAATTACTGGTTCTGACATAATAGCTCATAAAACGGAAAAGTGCACAATAATCTGATTTTGTTCAGGATAGGAATGACTATTAAGAAATTTCAAACCAGGAACCTTATTATTGCGGCCAAACAACAGTATTTTCCTCAGATTTGGGAAAGGACTCAAATGTATAAAAATAATTCTGGATAAAAAGATAATTCAGATTAGTTTTATATAGGATTTTCATAGATTCAAAAACTTTTATCCAGACTTTTCTTAGTTTAGAAAAGTTATTCAGTTATTCTGTGCTAAAGATTAGACAAAAAAATTAAAGTTTCAGTTATTTTCCTATAAGTAGTATCCAGCAGACACAATCTGGCTTTACAGACATTTGAAAGAGATGAAAAATTAGTAAATATTACCACAAAATGAAGCAAATATAGCAACAACGTCAATTTTAAGTTTAAGTCCAGCCATCATTTCTTTCACTGCTCAGATGAATGATTTTTCTTAGTTTTACAGTGCCAGTGTTTTCTTTTGGCTTTTTTTATGCATAAATCTAACAGAAACCTACAAAATCACATCAGTTATTAACAAGATAATGACACTAAAAGGTGTATTTTAAAATACAAATCAGGCTCATTATTAAGTTTATAAATCTCGCGTTGTTTGGTTTCGACTTTGCAAATGAAGGGAAAACTTCATTCTTCTTCTAAAGTAATGAATTCCAGGTGAAATTTTGGCGGC
This sequence comes from Menidia menidia, assembly GCA_907169785.1. Taxonomy (NCBI): domain Eukaryota; kingdom Metazoa; phylum Chordata; class Actinopteri; order Atheriniformes; family Atherinopsidae; genus Menidia; species Menidia menidia. The sequence continues at coordinate 5,717,447 of CAJRST010005557.1, read as the reverse complement.
GGGCTGGGGTTAACGGGTGGGGCAGGAGCCCTTGGACCTCGCCCTTCTCCCCTCCGCACCTGCGGACCGGCTCTCTGACCTGGCGGCAGAGATAGCCCCATATAACTCACCTCTTCACACGGCACCTCGCCGCACTGCACACGGTGCCGCAGCGTATTAAAGAGCGAGCGGACCGAGTCCTCCGTCAGAAGCCGCTGCCCGGGGGCCACGGCGCCCGCCACCGCCAGGTAAGCCTCCTCCAGGGCGGGGGAGGCGGCCGCGGGAGCGGCCGAAGCCCCGCGGCACGACGCGTAAACAAGTAGCAGAACGGAGAACCACATGTCAAAAAAGTTGGACTAACTTTCTCCCCTAAGACGTGGCCGACAGGTGGACGTGTCCGAGCCGGATAGTGGTAGAGTCCCGGGCACTAATTGAGCTGCGTGGAGCTCCGCGCGCGGCTATAAGCAGAAAACCCGCTGATGGGAGCCTGCACTCTGCGTTGTGATTGGCTAACCCGTGGCCCACAAGCATACCTGTTTGTCAAACATCTGGGTCACCTGTAGGCAGCAGCCTGCAAGGGCGGAGACCTCCACAGCACGCACCATCCTCCACAGCACATCCCCACGTTTTCCTCATTAAAATGTGTCCAAAAAGCCAAATCATACATCTACCGTAATTAGTCATTCTACCCACAAAAGACTTTGTATTAGACTGTCTTTGTATTTCTACAGCTGAAGACTATATTCTAATAACCCCGATGGAGCGCATAACCTACTAATGGAAATGTTTATACTAGGTCATCACATGAACGTGAACTCCGCAAGTTTACTTAAAATTGTGTTTTTGAGTCACTGTGGGTCAGCCTCTGTATGTATTACCTGGAGAGAAAGAAATAGGAAATTCACATAATTAAGAGATGCCACCAGACTTTAGCATACAGTTCAATACAATGCTGCCAGAGTCAGTGTTTCATTAATGCCCAAACATTCATTTAGAAAACAGAAGTAGCCTACAGTTTCTCAGTGAATGCCATTCACATATTTCTGGCCACTATACTGCTCTTTGAATTAAACAAACTCCTCCCATGCTGCACACACAATGAAGTCACCAGTCCATCAGAGGGACACACAGAGACAAACAACCATGCACACTCATGCACACTCCTACGATATTCCAGAAACACCCGTTAAAGGAATAGAACTTTATTAAAAGGGAAAATCAAACTTCATGAAGCTAGAGCGACCAGCCCGACCGCTCCTGTGAATCGAACAACATATCAAACCGCTCTGATTATACAGAAATTTGCATCACAGTTTTACTGACCCCTGAATCCGGTCAGTAAAGCCTAATATCCCAGACTGTCCGTCAGCTCCAGCATAAGATGTCCTGTTTAAAAACTAGACCACTTGGTCTTGTATCTCTGTGAACAGTAAAATGGTAAACACTTCAAGGGTTCATGCGTCATATCCAATCATATCTGAACAACTTGCTGCTGTATCTGTGCAAGAGCGTGAACAGTACGCACTGCGAGAGTACACCAGTCCCATTTGAACTATGATATCTGTAATGATTCAGCTTTTTCCTCTATACCTGGTGCTGCCACTTATCTGTCAAAAACATTTCCTCGTTAACTTTGCTTTTCATCTGATGGAGAAAACCATGTTGTGACAGAACTCTTCTTGAAGTTGACAGTGAAAATTTACATAGAAAGTAGTCCAAAAGTCCAGAGGTTAATGTTGTGTGTGCATGTTTTAACCCCTTACACAAGGAAGCAACTGACGGAAGGTGTATATATACTGTTTGAGCACCTTTTTCCTTTGGTTCTTTACAAGTTAATTATATTCCTTTGAGACAGTGAAACAAATTTTATTGTCAAAAATGAAGCCTGAAAATCCCAATATATGCAAAGCACAGCATTGACTCACGGACTCTAACTTTAGTTTTTTAATGAAACAGTTAAAATAAGGAACAGTTGGTGCAATAACCGAAACACTGTGATGCTGGACATTTCTGTGATACGTTCAACGAATCAAAGGTACACGTAATTAAAGCTACACATTAGAAGAGAAAATGCATTTCCATTAAATATTTCTGTCCTGTTATGTAGAGCAGTGAGTTTGCTCATGTTTTGTTTTTAAAGAAGTAAAATATGAACTCAGTATGACTGTGTTGGAGGATTGTGATGTTAAATTTGACATTTTCCTTTGCTAATATAATTTGTCAGAACTTAAACATTTAGATTCTTTCTTCTCAACTTTAAGGACGTCACAACCATTTTTGAGTTATCATGTTGTGTGTACTGTGCTAAACATCAGTCCAGTACACAGGACCTCATCAACTGACTTCTTTATTTACAACAGGGAAAGAGCAGAAAAGACACATATAAACTGCCTCATGTCAGATAAACTGAAATCAACATTTTCAGATAAAAACATAATTATCATAATTTATTTTCTGTGTTTAAGCTGATTATCAAGAACTACATGAGGCAAGCACACAGTGTTACTGATAAGAGGCAAAGACAGTTCAGGAATGCTGAACTGAGATTCCCTTTAATCAGGACATGACAAACTTATGCACAGCGTTGTACTCACCACAAGATGGAGTAGCTGCTCTGTCACACACCACAGTGTCTAGGGCAGTAGATAACGAGGAATACACATTTACATAGCATTGAGGTTTGAAATCACACAAGAACTATGAATTATTTGTAGGTAAAGCATTTAATGATGGATGAATGTTGATGAATTATATATCATTTTAGTGTAAGCTCTTCTGCATGTATGCACACTATAAATTAGCATTTCTTGTGACTGTGTTGGGTGTTTTGTGACATTTACAGCGATTCTGTTGTGCTATAGGTTATAGTGTTTACAGTCTCGGGGGCTCTAAAGCCAGTAGTTGCTGTCATTGAACAGCAGGTGGGCTGTAGCCTGGAAAGATTGCCAGTCCATTACATCCATAACCAAATGTTTTTTTTTGTTTTTTTGTCTTTGCGAGAGAAGCCTGGAGTTCCCAGTCAGGTGCAGGTGAATGCTGAACCAGGACCCAGCCCAGATCTCGAACCATGACTATCTTCCTGTGTGCCTGCTTTGGTATGTCCTGAGAATGATGTTTAGCTTCTGTTTTGTTGTGGTTTTCTATAAAGTTTTAAGTTCTGACTCTAGTCCTCATGTAACTCTGCTAAATTTGTGGTTGTATCAGCATATCTTGCCCATTATTCCGGTGTTTCGCACTTCAGGGCCACCGCAGCTGTTTGATCACTATCAGAAGGGAGTTCATTTTGTATCTTGTTGAATTTTAATAAGATTACGGCCCTGCTGATTGCTGCCATTTTGTTTTGGAAAGAAAAAGTCACTTTGAAAGAGAAAATTAAAGGAGCTGTACAGCTGTCTGTTTAGTTTAAAAATAATCTTATCCATATGTATTTGTCCATGGCTGTTATTACTTCACTGGTGTTGTAGCTCACATGCAGTGAGATTCAGTGATATCCACTGATTCTGACTTGTTTTGCTGTTTCTTCAAGTCTGAAATTAGAACAGAAATCATGTCAATGTTCACTCACTGTCAGCCTGGCAAATCACTGAGGGGAAGGATATTGAGTTGATTAGCTGCACCCCGCTTCACACACAGACAACACTCACACACACACACACACACACACAAACACACTTGCTTATGGCATGGGACTCCGGACATCTGCCCAGGGACCAGGCACACACACACACACACACACACACCCACACACCCACACACACACACACTCACACACACACAAATCTTTGAGACAAAACATACACATTGTCCAGTGACCTGCTTTCACACTCCCTGTTTTCACGTTACTCTCTGTCACACGGACCTGTAGATGTTCTCCACACACTCATTCATCAAGTCTAAGTCTGTAAAACACGCACACAAACACACCTCTCCTAATATACTTCCACGAGGCTGTTTATCTTTTAAGTGTTTTACACCGCGCGCAGAGGAAACATGATGCTATTATCATCTTATTAACAACACACTCTTAAAATACCTTCCAAAAGCACTCATCTCCACTGTTAGCTCTTTAGACATTTGTATTTTATTTGTACATAAACACTTTCACTTATTTAAGGTAAAAAATACAGTCTTTAGTATAATTTATTGATAGCTGTTCATATCTGAGACACTTGATCTTAAATACTCAGATGGGTTTACTCGACAGATGCCAATTTACAGCCCAATCAAAGGACATGATCTCTGAGCTACGGTATTCCACAGTGCAGCGTTTCAGCAGCATGTCAGTGTCCTACATCTCCATACATGCTCCCTCATGATAGAATTTAATTAGTCGTCCTCGTGTTTTGTTGGGCTGTTGTGGATTGCCTATTCACTATACACAGTTCACAATTTAGAGGATAGAGATAGAGGAAAGCGACTAACAGCTAACGATATGTTTCGTGTTTTCGGACACTCATTGAATGCAACAAAACTTCACAACCTTTTTTTCCCAGGCAGTTAATATGACCAATCTCCTGAAAGATTTGTGAAAATGATAGATAATAATAAGGGGAATAACACCCTGGTAACATAAGCAAATGAAACATAGTGGATCCAGGCTAGCAAAAGAGGTGAAAAAGACCCAAGGATTCCCAGAAGCAGCAGATTTTTTCAGCGCTCATCAAGTGTTTTCAAATTCAAAACTCTGATCCTCTTAAAAACATGAATATGTACATGTAAGGACTCACCCACACACAGATTCCCTTTTGTAAAAATACCCAGTGCTATCCTCAATGATTACGTCATTAGCTTCAAGTCTGTCATCATGGACTTCGAAAATATTCCCACACTTTGATCCTGAATGAAATATCCTGATAAATTCAAGATCTCTAAAAAATTTCTGAACGGCTTCAGGCATATTGTAAATTAGGTATCATATCTGCTAAATGTGCCAAGTTTAACTTGTTGTAAACAGTATTCCATAACAAGCCCTCCATTTCTTTTGATTGTGTTCAAAGGAGAGTAGTAACTATGGTGGAAGGTCTTTGTGGCACTCTAAGTATTTCTCATGTTTCTATTGAAAACCCTAGATGTGATCCCTCAGCTTATTGGAGTACTTGTTACATGTAAAATTGGATGTTTTTCTGTGGAGAATATGCTGCCATGTAAAATGCATTTACATTCCATTTATGTTTTTTGTAGAGATTCTGTTTCGTGTTTGTGCATTTTTACAATGCCGGAAAGCTCCTTGAACAAGAGCCTTTCAGTTTTTACAGCCTGGTTTGAGGCGAACATGGAGCTGAAGAGTGTCGTGGATAAAGAATTTCCTCCCACAGTGTACATTACAGTCTCCCCTCCCTCCTCTCACACACTCTCACTGGTCTCAGCCCTACTTTCTCACTGAGGCTGATATTTCCATTACAGAAATAAAAGCATGACGGCTAATCCAGTTACATGTTCCCTGGACGACACACACACCCACACATGCACACACACTTGAACGCATAGCTTGCGAGTGCAAACACATATACATGCATGCAAATATATGGACCAACCTGCACATGACACAATTTGGTAAGTAACACACACACATGTTGCAGGGAGACAAACATGAACATACACACGTGCGCTGACATGCAGAGACTAAAGAGTTCGCACAAAAACACAGACACACACTTGGGGGTGGGGGTTTGATTGAAGCAAGACCTCCTGGAGTGAAAAAGTCAAACAGAGATTTCTGGAATTCTTAAAATTAATACCAAACTCTAGTAATCCACATGCACACTCTCACACAAACACCAGCGCATAATCTCCTAAGAACATTTCCCACAGGGCTGTACACCCCTCTTATGGTGTGACAACAGAGGGAGCAACAGAAGAAATGAAGAAAAGAGGGATAAATATTTTCTTTCTATAGCTGAGATCCATCCCAGCTTGTCTCCCTTGATACTTCACCACTTAGTTTAGATGTGATGGGCGTCATGTCAGTCTCTTTTGTGATATCTGTCCAAACACCTTCAGCAAAAGCTCGAGTAAAGCAAGAGTTGCTTTGAGGGATAGAGGCCTTTCAGATCATCTTTACATTAGAATACCAGTTGCTTTTTCTCAAACTCGGATTATTATAATTATAATGATATTTATTGAATATTTTATAAATTACGGTATACAGCTGCAGGGCTCCTAGAGACATTAATGTAATAAAAACACATTGATTGTGATTCACTTTTGGATGTTCTCATCTTAGTAAGATGATCTCAAAGAGATGAGTAAGGATTTTAAGTGGCTGAATAAAAACGTCTGCCTGAGGAAGCCCACCTGTTTGCGGCTGCTATTTAATTATTCAACTTTGTTGCCATGTGAAGTTGTTTAATTCATTACTACAAAATGAATTCTGGTACAGCGATTATTCAAACAAACAGCCCATGGCTTTGCTTTGTTGTTGAGGAACAGTCTCTGTAAATTATATCATGTCATAGAAGAAAACTTAAGGTTAACTGGTTGCTCTAATTTCTTCCAAAGAGGGAATGCTCATTCAAAGTTTGTCTTTAACCCTGGTGATTTTAATGTTTGCATGTCCTTGGTTTGGGCTGAAAAAGAGTTTTTTTCCCCCCATTATGATGATAAAACCACGGAGGTGATGCTACAAACCGCAGAGCTGTTAACACGCACGTAATGAAATATAGAAAAGGAGACGGCAAAATGAAACGGACATTTGTATATTTCGTGGAGGAAGACATTAGGAGCAGGTCAACAGAGGGAAGTGGACGGCACCAACACTCGTGTCATTCACCATGATTATGCTACCAGTGAAGGTTTTTGTCCAGCTCTTTTATATTTACAAATTTATAATCTTGATGCTCACATGCCTGGCCAGGTCTGTTCTGTGGACATTTGAACCTTTAAAGACAATAAGACACACACATAAGCCCCGACACACTTATGCAAAAGCCATTCTGGCCCTGTTCGTATACTCTATGTGGAGTTTAATTGGTATTTCGGTGCTCTTTAGCGTTCATTGATTGAGTTAATTATGTTCTTAATGAGGGCACTATTTATTCTGATGTCTAATTAAAGGGTAGTTACACCACTTAATTGTCAGTGTCCTGGAAATGACCGCAAGAGTTGAAAATGGTTATCCTTTGGGATCTAAGTGTCCTTACTTTTACATCACACAGGAACTTTATAGCCCCCAATTCTGGGCTCCATGCATCAGTGTATCAGTGTGTGTAAGTGTGAGAGAGACAGCACAAACATAAAAAAGGCAAAACCCATTCTGAAACAGATTTGAACAAAGAATTACAAAAGACGACCACAAATAGAGAAGACGGTTTAATATGTGAATGATTGATCAATACGTAAACCTAAATATGAAATATCAAAAAAGAAACAAATGAAAATTTGTTTGTGTCATCTGTGTGTGTCTTTGGATCCTCATCTGAAAGCATCACAAGAGTAATAATAATAAGTCCTCCAACTTTTACTCGTTGATCAACCTTTAATTTTGTACTTATTTCTTATGGCTGACTTGAGGAGTTAAATGAAACAGCTCCATGCTACGTGTTGGTTGAATGCGTTCATGAGAGTTATATTAATCACCAACTGCTCACTCATTTTCTTTTTCCGGTCTGCAGGAGTGAGTCCTTAAAGAAGTACATCAGGTCATCCACTTTGTGGCTGCGGAATAAAGGATTTATTCATATATGGTAAAAAAAAATCCCCGTTTCATTTTAAATATCTCATTTTACTCCTATTCTGACTTGCACAATATATAATATGCACATTATAAATGCATCACACTCACCTTAAATCTAATCATAGTCAAATTGTAACCTACAACCAAATTTTGACTGTATAAGGATAGCCTTAAAGACTATGGAGAAACAAGATTCCAACACACAAACGCACAAGTCTTGTTTAAATTTCAGACAACAAACTAGTTTTAACTACATTCATTACAATTAAACCTTGAAACAAGTCTTTGTACTAAATTTGAATGATTTACATTTTTGTCTTCACAAGATGGAATTCTCAAACGCTGCCATAATTGCCCTTAGGAGTTCAAAGTATCTGAGAACAAACGCTGATCTTTAATGGTGAAATGTTAACAATTCCTTGAATTTGGTGGTGCTGAAAATTTTCAGCCTTGCAGACGGGCACAATAATTGATTGAAAGAGAAAAGCAGAGAGATGGATGGAGAAAAAGAACAGTTCTAAGTAATCTAGACCAGGACTTGAGGAGAAAGAGAGAAGGAAGGACTTAAAAATAATAACCATGTCATGGCCTGATAGGTTTGGTTTTCACATATTTAACTCAGTGGACTGGGAAATGAGAGGAAGGCAGAGAGGAATGGTGAAAGACTGAAGACAGAAGAAGGAAGGTGTTAGGACAGCAAAGAATTAAATGGAAAAAGGAAAAGAGAAAGACAGGAAATGGTTGTAAAAATACTTAAAGATTAAAGGTTGTGGTTATTTGGGAGTACTGTGTTACATGAGTTGGGTACTAGTACTATTTGTATTTTTGCTGTCCAGTGTCAGCTGGGATGGGCTTCAGCTGACCAATATTTGATTGTTCCTGGTTCACGAGTCTTGTTATATTTATGTATACTATGTGTGATTTGATCATTTGGGGTTTCATATATTTTTGATACTACTATTACCATTTTGTTTAATATTTTGTATGTTAATCTGTTGTATTACTTAAGCATTAGACTACAACAGAAATTAGGGCAAAGCCTCTGTGATTTTTAAGTTTAAGTCAATGATGGAATTAATTAATGATTTAGGCCCCTGGAGGCTTGTATTGAATATAATAAACTTAGAAAAACATGGATTAAACTCGACAAAGATTATAATTGAGCAGTTTGGTATGAATATCACTGTACTATTTCACAACTGCATAAACTGCATAAAAGAGCATAAAACTGAGATGGTACATCTCAAACACATCTTTAGCTCATTATAGAGGTAAACAACGTCACCGTGCACTCTTGTGGAAAACCACTCACTTCCAAACATATCACAGCCTGCTCAGCATCACTAGAACCAGTTTCATGATAATCAAATTAGCAGTTTTTGAAATTGCGTGGTCTAAATTAAACTGGTGGAATAGGGTTTTGATTGAATAGTGCTAGAGTCCTTAAATGGCTAAATATACTGGTCATACACCAACAAGCGTGTGGCCAGAATTAGGACAAAAGAAAAAATTGAATAACTTATTTTATATCTAAAGAACTGACATTGTTCTTACATATTGACCCAGCAACCCATGTGTCGACATAGTTATGGAATTAGTTTTAACCGATCAAAACATCAACCCATGCTGGTTTTCAAGCAAAGCTCAGCTATGGAAAAAATGTTTAATGTCGGTTGGTTCAGCAGCAGATACAAATGAGGCCGATAGTTTGCCTCACTATGTTAGAAGTCAACTCGACCTCTGAGGAAGTGATGAGCAGCAGGAAGGCCGGCTCTCGGCCAGAACAGCTATTGTGCAAAAGGAAGGCTGCAATGCCCTCAGATGCTGTTCAAACTTCTTTGAGTAAGATGCTCAGCTCCTCATAGGAATTTGTCTCCACAATTGTTATCGTCTTTTGAATTAAACATGATATGAGCAGAATCTCAAAGTGAAATGATTCTCTTTTAACTGATAATCGACACTGGCTAATTGGTATTGATGCATCCTTTAATAAAAAAGGAAGATCTTAGGCATTACAGCTGAAATATGTAGCATGAAGTTGGTGCATGTAAATGAGAACAAGCATTTCTCTCAGCGGTGTTTTCACACCCCCAGCAGCAAGAAAATGCAATACGATAGAAGACTTAAAATGAACACAGGGTTTGAAAACTCATAACACCCAAAGGAGGGTTTCATTCTTGATTGAATGTTTATTGACGTAAAACCTGTGTCAGTGCTGGCAGCATTGGGAAGCTTAGTATTTTACAGAGTGACAATTTCATAATAAAAACTGCTCTCCTGGCAGTTTTTGGCATTAACTGAAAAAAAAAAGGTAGCGAAATGTTACTTTCAAGTAGATTTAAACTTTAACGTCCAGAGGTTTCAGTGAATGCGTGGATCTGACTGAAGTGTGGATGCTGAATCAGGTTTGAGGAACAGACAGAATTAGCCTTTGCCTCAAAATTGATCAGATTCATTACAAGTTGTTTTGTTTCCTCTTCAATCCATCAAAACTAATACAAATCTTCTCTCATAATGTGCAATATTTGAAGCTTGTTTGAAGCTTATGTGAAAATGAATATCAATTTATTCCATATTTCCATTGCATTGGTAAATAGAAGCGGATATTAACTGAAATATGTGGAACATTTGCAGAAATACAGTGGAGAAGTCAGACACAGAGTTTGTACAGTACTAGAGAGCTTTGAAGTCAGAATTTGGAAAGACCATGCTTTTGCTTTAACCCAGTCTGAACTAAGTGAAGTCTTACAAAGTTCTGTTTCTTTCAATTTCAAATGCATGGGACTCATGGAGCCGTTGAATAGGCTGTTGTAATTATCTACCCCTCTTTATCTCTTTTCTCCCAATTCAGACTTTTTCTCCTCATGCAGCCGAACAACCCAGCATGTAACACGTTGTGTGTCCAAAGAAACAACATAAAACGATGAAACACCGTGGGCTGTAAGCAGTTGTGGTAATTTTCCCAAATTAGAGTGACATGGTGTAACTATTAAAGACAATAATAAAACATGACTGTTACTCAAAGTGGAGCGGCGTTCTCCACAACCAGACGGCACGTGGTTGGCTGACTCACACTGAGCTTCAGTTGTAGGGCTCGATGCGGTGAAGAAAAATTCTTCCAGTGCAACCCTGAGGCTTGCTGATGTGTTTTTAATAGTTTTGAGACAGCAATATATGTCTGTGGCACAGAGGGATAAGATTAGATTTTGGGTATACTGTAATTTGGACTGTGCTTGGTTATGGTCTTTTCAGGTAATTTGTTCAAAAGAAAAAAAGATCTTTACAAAAAGCTTTTTTTTTAAATCCCATTCTTCACATGGCAGTAGGTGCCCAAATCATGACATATGTTTCCTCTCTCTATGTTTCTGCTGTGATTCTGTAGCTTCTGAGTTTTCAAATTTGTCATCTCTTTCCAGCATTAAGTGTCACAGTTTCTCTGTCAAATGTCCCAGTTTCCAAAATATATTTTGAAGGCTTCCCAGAGGAGCTGCACAGGTATATCCTAGTCCAAATACTGTGGATGTCACATATTTTATATATATATACATATATATATAGAATTCTTTTATTTGTAGCAGGCGCACACAGGCTCTCCAGCTGTTTCTCATCAAATCACCTCAAAGAAAGTGGTTGTTGCACTTTAAGGCCAATTAAAAAAGTCCCTTCCAGTGACTCTGCTCTGTGCTGATCCCCAGCCTCTGGTGTGCTTTATGGTCTTCAGCAGCCTGTTTGTCTCCCCGCTGGTCCGCTTGCCCACAAACCATTCTTTAATAAAACGCTGTTTTCCCCTCTCTCCGTCCCCAAGACACCTTCCTCCATTACCCCCGAAGCCCAGATTCCTGCTCTCTGACAACCAGCATGCTGTTTGAATAAAACCCTCCTGGTCTGTTTATACACCGCCTTTTAGGATATATGATGTTCCGCGTTACATACTCAAATAACATAATTCAGAAATGTTTGGCTTTATTATTACCCGTAAAGCACAAACACGTGTGGACATAATGCGGAGGTGTAGTTCTGTTTGTGTCATTTTTCCATTAAAAGTTTGCCGTCAGTCTCTGATGTGTTTGTTTTTTGTTCTTCCAGAAGGTGTTTGCCGTGAACTCAGCGAAGTGCACTCACTGATTCATTTTCTTTTAGTCGAAATGTGCTGACTCCTTCCTTCCCTCTGATAGACACAGATATTAGACCTGTCTAACTTTTAGGGCAAATCTTGCAGCAATAACAGTTTCCCAGCTCACAGCTCAATTCTTCAGGTGCTGCAATATGAACTGGATACGAGTCTCGCTGCTATTCCCCGTGTGTTGCAGCAGCTGTAAACAATGTCCCCGCACAATGATTATCTTTCTGCTTTTATTGTTGTCTTTCTGAATTTCATACTGTTTTTGTGTTCCTCTGCTATTTTTTATTCATCTATGGCTCACCATTCTCTCAACTTATATTTAAAAAAACAGGATATTTAACTGTGTTGTCTTCTATACTGTATTCTTGTATGCTTGTTTATCAGTCATGTGATTCTTCTACCACTAGCTTTATGAAACCTTAGATTCATCTGTGAATATTGATATTTTCTGATGTGTCTGAGCTTTAAATTGTCATTTCAAAGATTAATTGTTGGAAAATGCTGTTTCCTCCACATCTCACAAAACAGAATCAGGTACTCGAGGAGTAAAGCCGGAAGCTGGAAGTTCCCACAGTGCAGCATAAGGATGAAAACCCCCCCATGCCATCCTCTGCCTGTTGCCTCTGCCTGACTCTTGGCTCTTTGTGCCACTCTTTGTGCTACTCTACATGTTTAACTTGTGTAGATTCTTTCCGCAGACATGAGCCAGCAACACCCGTACCCTGTAGGCAGTTGTCACCCACTCCTGCAGCTAAAGGAAGCTCCTCAATGGTGGACAATATTCACAGGGTTTCAATGGTAAGCAGATTTTAAAGATCAGATGGTTGGGTGAAGAAAACAACACTGTAACCTTCTATCCCACAGATCATAGAGTATGTGCTGTATTTATAGATACAGTTAACAAATCATCTCATAATTTGCAATATTTCAATTTGCCATGCTGTCGAGTCCAATAAACTGAAAAAAGTATAAAAAAAACTTTTGAACAATATGATAATTCTTGTGACTTATGCATGTGGTACACATGATAAGATCACCAATTTTAAACTAATTTAAAGTTCTCACTATATCACTGAAAGTAACTTAGTGTAACCACAGGTCAAAATAGTCTAAAGTGAGTATTCAGCAGGTCTTGACTCAAATCTGAGCCTGAACACAGAATACTGTGGAGAGAACAATACTCTGTATTTGTGTGTATGTGTGAGAAAACACATGTTAGTTTGTGAGCTATAATTAACAGAAGGATAACATCTGTTACCTGATAAAGTGTGTAAGTATGTGTGATGCCTTCCTACCTCATGAAGCCCTCACACATTACAAAATTAGACAGTGTGACAACATTTATGCTGGAAAAAGTGCACATTTGAGCTTAAAGACCATGACATTGAAGATTCTTTATATAGTAATATGCACAGAATATGTGTGTGTGTGTGTGTGTGTTTGTGCGGTGCAACCCTGTCCAGGTGGCTCAATAATTAAAAACATTTCTCACACTTGATTTTACATGAAATTCTTAACAGGAACATCTGGCAAATTGAGAACAGAAAAGACCAGGTGTGTGTTAGTGTGAAAGACATACTGAAATAAGTTGTATTGGGCTGAATCAGTATCCCTTTAAATATATAATTACAGTCTAACAATGCAACTTATACCTAAAACACACATAATCAAGTATATTGACCCTCAGAGCTTAGTGTTTTTTAACAAAAAAACAAACATTTCTACACTGTGCAGCCCACACTGCTGACCTACAGAACAAAACTGATACTTATCATACTCAAAATAAATTAAGCTTGGAGTCAAACAACTAGAAGTTAAGAATAAAACAAGAATCAAAGAAAAGAATGTTCTGTTATATGTCTTATTTATATATTACTTATTATTTTGATAGTGTGACTTAGATTGAGTTTTCTGCCTCTGCTGTCTCTGATATTTGTTAATGTATTTTGTACCTGTTGGTAAAAGTCCTTGAATTTTGATAAAAGCACTGAACACATTTCTTTCCCAAAGCCTTTGTCATCAAAAACATTTGCAAATCTGATTTTTTAAAAACATTTAAACCCACTCTGCTGGAAAATCCCGCCACTACAGATGAAATAGCTTCATTACGGACCCATTTAAAATCAGCATGCATCTTTGAAAGCACAATGCTTCATAATTCAAACAATGTGAATCACTTTTTTTTACAGCAGTAATTCTTGTTATATAGCGCGGCCATGCTGACTCCTTCCAGTCTTCACTTTTGATAATCAACCAAAAATGATTAAAGTTGACTGCAGGAATGTATGAATGTGATACTGCCCGCCAGCTTGAGTACTTTGATAAAAAAAAAAAGTAAAAGTGAATGTAGCCACTCAATAAAATATGTCTCAATGGGTCTTTAAGTAGTATAGCTCAGAAAATAAACATTTTGAATTTGGAAGAAAGCTTTTTCTTTTGTTCTATGTCCTCTTTAAAGATTGACAAATATATTTCAGCGGCATTTGAGTGAAAAAGGGGAACAAAGTGATGTCTTAGTCAGTCTAATCCCTCTTAAAGAGTGACAGGGTGTAAAGAGTCAGCGACATTTTGCAGACAAAACAGCAGTGTGACACTAAAGTAAAGACCAAAGTCAAAGGGAAAAAAATGACACGATAAAGCTCTTGTTGGAGCCTTAAAATATACACAGAGCTGAGCACGAGGCCTTTGGCGACAGATGCCAGAGCCTGATGAACAGCAGCTACCATCAGACAGAATATCAGCTGTGTTTAAAAGGTGGAAGCTGTTCTTAATTAACAGCATATGTTGTTTAGTCATTGAAAAAAAAGATGTGTCAGCAAATCACAGCAGTTTTACACTTTTGAGAAGTATTTTTGCTCAGACTGTCTGATGCCTCAGGAGCAGGTTGCCTCTCTAAACCGGTGTAATCATTTATTTCTTTTTGTTGAGTTGAACAGCGTCATGTAAGTCTGTTTATGTGTGCACTGGCTCGGAAATAAAGTTAAAAATACTACTGGTGACTGTTTTTGTGATTAATGCGACCAATTAATCGTGATCTTCGAGGTAGAAATTTGTCAATTTATGCCAGCAGCTTATTTATTTCTTGTTTTCTTAAACATTATGGATTTGGTTTCATTCAGTATGCCATAACAAGTTTACTGTTTCTTTTTATTATTAAACAGATCAAATCTTAATATAATTTACAAGCTCTACTAAGAAAGACTAAATGTATGACGTTACTTACAAACGTAACATTAATCCTTGGCGTAGTAGTTTAGAATTTTTAATGTTTTGGTGAGCTCAAAGGATAAAATGTTATATGTGGTGGTCATATTCAGATAAAAATTTGTCTAAATAGGACATTTAAACTTATAGATGTGAGAGTAGATACTATTATGAGACCAAATTGTGTCAACAGTGCTGTAAGCCTGATGACTACGTCACAAATCTCCTCTTCATGTGACTTGTTTGAAAATGTGTCATTTTGCTCATCAAACCAGCCGATGGTTTTATTTTCCCTCCCTGTTGCTTTTGCACTGTTGCGCCGCAGACTATTGCCATGGAAACCAGACTTAGGGAGAGCTTTGTATAATTTTTGAGTGTTTTTTAATTTATAATCTCTTCTAATCCTGGACCAATTAGTTTCAGACCAGGACGGTAAACGAATGGCTTCCATTTTCTTCTCCAGAGGATTTTCCATCTTTCTTTCGGCACCTCAAAATCTTTCCGTTCTCTTTTCGTATACCTGCCTGCATTTTTTACCAGGTAATCAGCTTGATTTAGCTGAAGACCAGAACACAGGCGAATAAATACGCTTTACATCATGGAACATCGATTCAACTTCCTGTTGATCCTATTTATTCACAATTAATTGATGATTTAGTCGTTGGTGCCTTTACAAAAACTCCACAACAACCATCAGCTTCAGCTAGTAATGATTCCATTTATCCATGGTCTGTACCCGTTCAATAAAGGGGGCTTAAGCCCATTACGGCTGACGAGACTTCTCTCACACAAACACAACAATTAAACTGGTCAAATGACTGTCACCCCCAGCCACTCATCAAGTATCATAGACTTTTAAAAACGTCCTTTTTCTACCCAGTCCTCCTTTTTTCCTTTGCTCCCTTGGAGCCCCTCTGGCATATGTGTGTTAGCGCTCCCATGGGGTGTGTGTCTCTGGGTGACTACAACACGTACACGCTGTGGAGAAGGAACACACAGAAACTCACGGTCCCAGTCGGGGGTCTGGGCTCAGATCTGAGGGAGAGAAATGCACAGCGGGTGAGGGGGAAAAGATTATACCCCTGGGCCTGCCACACACTTGTTCACATACAGACAGAAACATGCACACGCACACATACACACACACACTCAGACAAAAAAACACAACACACCAACCAAACCTTGAACTTTGAATAGAGGTGACACTCGTGCAGAAACAACACAAAACTGAAAGTAAAATGAGAAAAACTTTTTCTCGCTGCTTGAATCTCAAGTTTTTTAAAGTACTGCAACTAACTTTCAACGCCCTTAAAAAGATTTAGGGTGGAAAAACGTGTTGAAAATGTCTGCTGAATGTTTCTGTGTGGTGTTTGCGTGTTCTAACTGTGTGATCTGTCTTGGTACTTTGGCTTCTTCCCACCATCCAGAAACATGCATATTTGGTCCATTCTTCCTTCTAAATTGACCCTAGGACTGAATGTGTTTGGTTGTGTGCTGTTTTTCTCTGTGTGGCCTGTGTCTGGGGTGTGTCCTGCTTCAGTGCAGGTGAAATCTGTTCCAGCCCAAATAAGTAAAATATGACAAATAGTTTATCTGTCAGAGATTATTTTTGTGACTGATAGTGCCAATTTGGGTCTGTTGGTTTAGATATTACCATATCATTATCATTGTGTCTTTAGATTGATTGAAACAGGGAACGGACACTTTCATTTCGTGAATCTTAGATATTCATCCAGGTTTTTCATGTAATTTGATCGTCAAGTCAAAAATTCAAGATTTCTTGTTTATTACGTGAATTTGATCCATTTCCAACATGTAGGGAAATATGCTCCTAATTCATCAGCTAGATAAATACATAAAAATAACTGAAAGTGCCTCTAAGATATTCTATAGATGAGGCACTAGTTGAACTGAACGTTGTAAGATTTCCAATGGGGAAATTCAATTATTACAGTATAAATGATTACCAAACAAATACCAAATAGAACAATGAAGTGTCCACGATCTGTGGTTTACACAGCAGTCCCTCGTCCTCCTCCACTCTTCCCACTGTGTCTGTGGTCTCTTTCAGCCTGAAAGCTGGGCTGAGAGGCATTGGGAATGTCTCCATGCAACTATGTCTAACACACAACACTGCAGCCCTAATATCTGGCTGCATCCTTGTCAGTCCTTAAAGGTTTTCAATTTTATTTGTCTGCAGTGACATATCCATCTTTGATGATTAAATTAAGCTATGGTTCGGATTTTCTCCCTCTTTCTTATTGTTATGCTCCTAGTCTCCACCCACTATATCCCCTTTTCAATTCAACTGGTATTAGAGTTTTATTTTGAATCTGTTTAAAGATGAATAAAAAAACATAAAATGTATAAAATTACCCAATTTTATATGCTGTCAAAATAAAATAAGTTGAATGATGCAACAACTGATGTATTCAATTAGAACAAAATGGATTAGATTGCTTTAATTTTTAAACTGTAATTAAACACAGCGATACCCCATTTAATTTACTTTTTGTATTTTCTCATTTCATTTTGCAGTGCTGCCTATTCATTCATTTGTACTTAGTTTTTTCTTACCCTAAGTATTTCCTGCACGTTTATTTCCCTCTTTTCCTTTTTTTTTGTTTTCTTGCCTTCATGTGCTCATTGCATATCTGTATGATTATGATAATTAGGGAGGGGGGGGGTCCCTTTCTGGTTCAGTGTGCAAACACATCTACATTTATAGTTCATGAAATGTTATTGTTAATGCTACTTAACAAAATTGCAGAGAACTTTTTTTCTGTTTCGAGGAACAATGAGAAAAGTTTAACAGCAGATTTTCCAGCAGGGAAACTGCTTAAACAAATCAGCAGCAGGGCTCACATTACTCCTCTATTAGCCCCACGCTGAGTTTAATGTTTCAACAACCACAAGGCACATTGTCTGCATTCCAGTGGTTTAAATATTCCCCACCACTTTTTAGGGAGCAAACATCATTTGCCTGGCAATTTACATTTGTTGGCAATTAAAATGATTTTACAACTTAACTTTCTATCTTTGGACTCAACTGTTTAGTCGTATATAATATCTACAGTATACGATGTTAATGATTTCTTTTTTTTTTCTGTACAAGCATTTATAAAGCCTATTTTCAGCATTTTGGACACATTTAGTTTTTTGACAGGATAAGACAAGACACAGAGATAGATTCAGTCCTTTGCTTGGGCCTTATGTAAAGACCAATCAAGCATCGAAGACTAAAGGAGCTGAGGTCAGATGTGTGTGTGTGTGTGAGCACCGGAGACTACAAATGAGTTTTTTTGTGATGATTTCTTTTAAGAATATATTTGCAAAATCATCAGAACATATCCTTCAGCAGCAGCTGGTCCTCAGTTGTGCAGCTTGTCTGTTATCCCATTGACATGTTTGTGGTATTTTTTTAACCTTTTCAAATTGTTCACCTGATTTAACGCCATCCTCTTTTCTCTAAGACAAGTAACACCTCTACTGCAATGTAGCGTTGTTGATTTTTTAAATAAATGTAGTCTTCTTTGCCAGTTTTCAACAGCAGTCGGTCATCGTCTTCAAGGTGTATAATGCAATTGTTTTTTTCCCCAAATCTTACTGATTGGACAATATCCAGCAGGGAGACTTCTATCGCAGTCAGGTTTTTACATCGATTTGATGTTTAAGAGCCCTTCGTCAAGCTTGAAGTTGTTGATTTTTCTTTTCTTTTCTTTCTGTTTTGAATGGCATTGGCTCAATCCACAGAAGAATAAAGTTCATTTGACCGTGGACATTTATTTCAAGCTAAATGACTTTGGGAATTTAGATGCTTTCTCCTCTCAGCATGGGATCATATTTTGGGCTCTATTCCAGATGTTGGTGAGGGGTTTACATTTGTTCTGACCTCAGCTTTGAATTCGTGATCTAAGTTTTTCGGCCGAACAATTAATTTTATGCAAATACATTTGCATAAAAGCTTTCGGATATTCAGGACTATACTGGGTATGTGCTTAATTCCAGACTTGTACCACACAGTGATACGAACATGTGTCGCCATGACAGAAAGCCAGACTGCTTCAGGATCAAGCCATGGGTAGATTGATTAACTGAAAAAGGGGTGAATAAAACCCCAAAACTGATTTACTGAAAACCAAACAGAACGCTAAAAATGGCAAATGACAATAGAGGATATTAATATTTCTGTTATAAGAACACCATGAAATATGAGACTACTTTGAACTCTAACAGAGAATATTTTAATAATTTCTGGGAAAGTTTAATTTAATTTTCATGCTCCTGAAAGGAAAAGCATCTTAATTCAATATGAAGTTTTTAAGAAGAATTTCTTCACTTTTTATTGGATCTGAAATGTCAAGTTATTGATTTCCATCATATTTTGAATACAACTGCTTGTTTTGTTTATCTTTAAAACTGATATTGCTTGGTTGTTTGACCTTTTTTTCTGGCTTGTTTATGTGAACATAACGTGAAAAAAAACAGTGTCCATAAAGATAAAATTTCCTTGTTTAACACTCTGATAAGAAAGTTGAGGCACCGTGAGTCTCCGCAGACACATGTTGTTACTGACAAAACAAGGTTCCGATTTGAAACACAATTGTGTTGTGACAACAAAGAAAAGGACAGCGAGGTGACGTCCTACTGTGACACACACACACACACACACCCACACACACACACACTGACACGTACACCCTCCCACCCTCATCCAGTCCCCATATGGACCCTCTCCTGAGAGAAAAAAAGCTATCAGGGAGGCCTGTATGTGTGTTTTTTATGATGTGAGTGTGTGTGGGCACATGAGAGGCCAGTGCACCAGTCTGGAAATAGGGGACACATTAATCTTATTTGTCATAACTTGTCCCTTGAGACACTTGGACCCCCCTGTACCCACACACAAGCTGACCTCCTCCTGAGTGCTATCGGTATCTGCGACGGACAGAGAGAGTGAGGCTAATTACATGTGAGAGTTAAGAAGGCGGAAACAAGACAAAGACCTTTGTGTACGCGTGTGTTGGTGTGTGTGTTGACGTGTGTGTGTGCGGTCCTTCGTTGGGTTATAAAATAACACACTTTGTGTCCTCTGCTAGTGGTATATTGGGGGTAACACAAATTACTCTTACCTCTCTTTTGTCCACGTTGGTATTCACACTCATCTATGCGTGTGTGTGTGTGTGTGTGTTTTGGACTGTGTGTTTGCGTGAACGTGCATGTGATCAGAACAAAGAGACATTATGCACGAGTCGTTCATCTTTGCCTTCCCATTTCATTATGGCCCCGGTTGTGATGACCTCACGTCTGTCTAATGAAACTTGCGACAATGTCGGGGGGGTGAGAGTGAATGCGTTCAGAATTTTGCATTAAAGCTAAACTTTCATCAAGCCAGCTGTTTAAAGAAGTGCATGTTGTTCACAGAATAAATCTCTTTTGTTTGAAAAATTGGAACTCTTTGACGTCTCTGATCCACACAATATGTTTTCACCACAATGTTAATCCATGAAAACTCACAATATCACATTTGCACGTTGTGAATTTTAAAGTGAAATTCCAACAATGTGTCCCTCTTTCCATGAAAAAGCATGTGATTGATAATCTGAAGTCCTGATCAGTGGAAGGCTCAGGAATTAAATAACATGTTAGAGCCTCTTCCCATCTGTAATACATCACCTTAGATTAAGCTATTTCTGCTTGTTTTTATTTGATTTAAGCACTTTCACTACTCTTGTGATGCTCTTTTACACTGATGAGAAGGTTTTCTGAAATTTTCAAAAGAAGCACTGTGCGGCATACAGAGGAGATGGACTTTGAGTGCTTTGAAAACCTGAAAATGTAGATCAAAACGCCAAAGCTTCATGCTGCTTTTGCTCTTCTGCTTCCATTCTTAAGCATCCCGTCTCTTGGACATTCAATTCTCAAATTTGAACATTTTCTTTAAAACAAGATATCATTTATAAAGATATGTGATCCAACCCCCCCCCTTTTTACACCCAAGTTTTAGCCAGTTCAAAAGACCTCTCTGATAAGTAAGAAATGAATCGGACATAACATTCAAGCCTTTAAACTTTCAATGGATCAGTGGAGCAGCCTGGTCTAATCTATACTGAACTCATGCATATGTGTGCATGAATATGCTTATTTCTGTATTGATCAGATGTATTTATTCATAAGTTTGTGTTCACAGAGATTAGTGTACAGTATTCACAACCTCTTGAATATGTTGAACAGGCCATGTTCAATTCTTTAGTACAGCTTTATGTCTTTACTTTACGTTATGTCTTTACTGAGATACTTTTTATAATCAGTTTTTTTTTTTAACTCTATGACATTTTTATACCTCCCTTTTGAGATACATTTGGTTAAATTTTTTGTTTGCTTTCTTAACACATGGTTAGATGTTCATAATAGTAATAATAGATGATGCAAGTTTCTGCCAGGGCTGTTAATTTAGTGCAGCTGTGGCATAAACTTTACCCCTGGTGGTGGTGTATTATATTTGGTTGGCACTGCAGATATGTGAATATTTATATACCACTGAGAGAGGTATGACTTCTCTACATAACTTTTGACACAGCTGTGGGATGCAACATTTCTACAGAATAGCAACAATGACACAGAGGATGAACCTCTGCTAACTCACACCACGTCTGCTTGATTTCCTTTAATAAGTTTTCCTTCTCACTTACTTCTTCTCTGACAGATTTCTCGTATTCTCTGTCTGTTCGCCTCACCCTAACTCACTCTCTATCTGTCGGCTGTTTTTTCTGCTCCCCTTCTTCCTCCTCTTCCTCCTTCAGGCTGAACTGCAGCTATCAGATTTCTCTCTGCTTGGTTCTTTTCAATTAGACTTGCTCACTTCCAGCCCTCTGTGTGTGTTTCTGTGTTTGCTGTTTATGCCTGTGTGTGTGTTGCACCTCAGGAAAGACACCATGGTGAATTCTATTAAGACAACGCTCATTTTCACTCAAAACGCAGCAAGATTGTTCGTTCTCTTCTCCTCTCCCACTCAGACAAGATTGGCCATTATTGTTGACAGCTGATTATATTAGAGGTGATATCATGCACAGAAGGGAACATACCATGAGGCTCATTTATTAATTTAAGAGAAATCTTTGTTATTTTATGTTATATTACTTCATCTTTGTTTTTTTTTTATTAAACTTTGGGTGTCCCTAACTTTAGATGCTGCCATGATTTGATTCCTCTTATCCCAATATGTTGTAATCTATTAGACATCGCTGCTTTTTTTAAGTTGCAGAGACTGGTGGTGATGGAGCTGTTTTTGGTGGTGAGCGAGTAATCAGGGAGCAGACAGCGAAGATAGATCTGCATGAGGACGTCTTACATAATCAGCTGTGTCTGTAGCTGGGCCCAGGCGCCTGAATATCTGCTATCCAAGGGTTGTCCCAAAAGTGGAAAAAAACCTCCAAGGACTTTGTTCACATTTTCGTTAATGTTACTCTTTCCTCTGACGCTTTTCAATTGGTCCAAACCCTAAAAACAAGTCAACAGTTAGACTTCAGCAAAGACACGATTCCACATTTCTGAAAGATTGCAAATAATAAGACTGTTGAACATCAACCTCGATCTGCTTGAGATTGTTGTGCTGTTGTTTTTCACCAAGCACCCTTCAGCCTAATCTTTTTATAATGCAAGGATTAATGTGGCATTAGTTTCATGATGTGATAACATCAGGTGGATGTACTCTGATGATATCTCAACTCACTGATTCATGGAGTCCTCAGTTATTTCTTGCTGGCTGGCACACACAACCAGCGTCAGATGGAATGAACTTTGAAAGGGGAGTCTTTTAAAAATAAATCATGCTTTCACTGGCGTTTGCAGGGACAAAAGCTTTAACTGGAAAAGCCTCAATTTATGTTAACAGATGATAAAAACACAATATGTCACACACCAAAACAAGATTTCACTAATTATAACTTATCCATGACAAAAAGCGTGGCTGCACTTTTGTTGTCGTTATCTTTTAAAATGTATTATTTTCTCAAAAGTCCAGTAAAATTGGGTTTTGGACTGGACTAACAAAGTCATTTGCTTTTCAGCAAAGCTGCTCCTTGTTCTACTTGATGAAGGTAGATGGATAGATGGATGAAGAGATGGATGGATGGATGGATTAGCAGAGTTTAAAATAAACCCATAAAATCCTACAATTGATTACTGTAAAGTAGTTCAGCTCCTCAACAATAACCTCTGCTGTGGGCGTAGAAAATGGTGCAGATGGAGGAAACTCATACATCTCCAGTCCATGTTTCTTGGTGAGTCATCCATCATTGACATCACTAAGATGGCTTCCTCCTGTGCTCCATGTGACCAGTAAAGAAGTCAAACTTGGAGGTCAGCAAATTCACACTGAGGCTTATCCTTTACGTACAGTTAACTGGAAGCCCTCTTCTTTTATATGCACGCTTTCCTCAGTGCCTCTGGTTGCCTCGGTTTAAATATGTGGACAATAGTATATCACTGCTGATAATGCCCACGCTGTACGACATCAGAGCTGGTTTATTGTCGACAAGATAAGATGTGTATGTGTGCGCGGAGTCTATAAGACAGCCTGGGGGTTAATTAGAGAATAGTAAACAGAGCACATGTGGCAGCTTAATATCCCCTCTGCCTTACAGCTCATTTCACACCCCGACCGCTCTGTTGCTCTCTTGTTGTTGTGTGTGTGCATACGTGTGTGTTTATGTGTATCGGAGGGTCATGGGCGTTCCCTGGACACCTATCCCAGAGGCGCTCACCCTGCCCGCACCCACCTACACACACAGCTGCGGCGGGGCTGGTGCAGGTGTGTGTGCGGTTTGGAGGTAATTTAAACCAGATGAGCTGGTGTCTTTCAGCCTGTGGCCCTGTCACTTCATCAATATCAAAAGATTAAGGGACGGAGGAATGAGGAGGATGGATGGATGGGTGAAGGAGAAGAAAGCAGGGCACCTTGTCCCACTGGAAGAGGACAAAAGGTTAGGGAATTT